>SADC01000600.1:0-58229 GCA_004194705.1 Ditylenchus dipsaci | reverse complement strand
CATTACTGATTGGCGATTACGATGATACTACTCACAACAATACTCGACAGTAAAAAGGATTCATCAGTTGCAAGAATAAATTAGGCAGCTTAAATCAGTGATATGTGAATGCCTTAGCGCACTACAACTAATGCAATTTTCGTGTTCAGTGAGAGCATAATTTAGCAGTACATTCTTGGCCTAATTAATTTTTGTTGCTAACTAGCTGTCAATTACACACACAACATTTTTTGTTTGGCTGATTTGAGAGTCGGCCTAAGCCAACATGATCAATCGGCACCAAGTGACTCGACATGCTCCGCGACATCAGGGCAAAACATGGCAAGGGACGGTCGCAAATTTTGAAGAAGATAGGCTCGAAGAAGACAAACTAGAAGAAGAAAGACAACGTAATGAACTGAAGAAACTTTGGAGAAATGAATGAAAGACAGATATTTTATGTTTGTCTGAGAGTTTCATAAATTTTGGTGTCTAATAAAAATGTTACCCAAAAGACGATTTTAGGGGTGGGGATTATTAGAGAGTGAGGGATATTTTTCGACCACCCTCGGGGGGTGGGGATTATTAGAGAGTGGGGGATATTAAGAAAGTGGGGATTAATAAGAATATACGGTAACAATAACACCAGTTTAAAGTAGTTCTGTGTACCGTAGTGGTAGTGTTGAGGTGGTTACACTGAAAAAGTAGTACTCAGGTGGTAGTACCGAGGCACTGACCAGGTATCGGTACTCAGGTGGAAATGTCTAGGATTGATGCTTGGGTGGTGGTAGATGGTAGTTTCTAAGTAGTAGCACCTAAATGGTAGTGCCTAGTGACAGTACGCAGGCTGTATATTAGATCGTTTTCGTAGTGCATCTGACCGTGTCGGTGGCTGGATAATCTAGACGTCCATGTCCAACTGAACCAAGTGATCGTTCACTTTGGTTTAACAAAAAATTTTACGCTGTTTGGTTTCAGAACTTCTTTTCTTCACTGATTCGAACATTCTAAAGATGGTTTGGCAGCGGTGAAACTACGTTTGCACCATTTACGAAAACTGCGAAAACCACAAAACGTTATTTTAGCACCGTCAAAACCATCTTTAGAATGCTGCGAATTATTGCAGAAAACAAGTTTTGGAACCCAAAAACGTGGAAGTTTTTTTGATCCAAGTGGATGACACTTTGTTTGACAGTACATGGAAGATCCAGCAAAAACTGCAGTCGTTCGTAGAAAAATGTTCGAATTAATTAGCAAACTTTTCAAGACAAAAATATATAAACATTTCGTGTCGGGATAAAATTTTTGTGGGATGAATTCGGTGTGGATGAATTCGCTTAACGCCGAAAATTAGTGATATAAAACCAGCAGATTATTTTAAACACTTTCGCTAAGTAGCCTCTTCCATGAAGTTGACGTGCTCCGACGGTTATGTTACAAAGGCCTAGCCATACTGCCTTGGGGATGGAGCACGAAGGCACATAGAAAGTGACACTCCACCGCACACAGGCCGACACGGTCAAAAAAATGCCTGACAAACAAAAAGATACCTTGTGAGCAGAGAACCTGAAACCACAATTAAAACAATGCTGACGATATAACGACGTCAGAAAATCAGAGTGACATAAAAACATGCCCGCATGAATCCGTCCTTCTTGAAACCTTCCGATAGACACCTGAAAACGGAAGAAAAAAAAAGCAAATGACGGCGTAGAAAATAAATAAAACTTATCTAAGTTCGAGATGGGAGCAAATGCGCAAGAATTATTACCAGCTGGCTACACAAACATGGAATTACTTGACGCTAAAACCAAAAAAATCAACCAATAAGAAAATCAAGCGTAAAAAACGAGAGCAAAAATACCGTAGAGTCACGACAAATGAAAGCAGAGAACTAAAAATGATTTCAAAATCTGATTTTAGAATTTAAATCTCTGGCACGCCTGGTTCACCCCTTTATTTTTTGAATGCATGCCCCTTTAAATCCCTAAAACTTCATTTCAAATTTTGGTGCACCCTAAGAGTGCGCTGTGAAATGTTCTCCACATTTCCACTTTTTAACTGAATCTATACTCAAAATGTAGCTGAGAGTCTGGCGGAGGTCATCTGATGGAAATATCTACAACATTAAAAAAATATTATGAAAATGTATGTCTTGAAATTTAAAAACTTCAAACTTTAAAATTACAACAATATCACAACAATACATAAATAATAAAATAAAAAGTTCACACAACAAAAAAAATCTGGAAGTTTTCAAAATTTCGAATAAAAAATCAACTTTTCAGAGAATTTTTTTTGGCTACACCACATGCTCAAACTTGCTAATAACCTTAGTTACACCTAAGCAAAACGTTCAAAAAAAAGAGCGCTGAGAAAAGTGATGCAAAAGTGGTCTAACCGTAAATCATGCTTTCTTACTATATAAGGGTTATGTAATATTGGTATATCGAAATAAAAAAATCAAAATTTATTTAAGCGTCCTAGGTAGCGGTCCAGTGATATAGCAGCATTGGGTGGTGATTGTCGATCTCAAGTTCGATTCGAGGCCCGCGCTGTTATTTTTGATCAAAAAAATTGTTCCGCGTGCATTTGAATTTGCTAAATTCCTATTGTCATCAACAAGTATGGTTTTATAAAGAAGAGATAAACAGATGCATCGTTGCTGAAATATTGGTGCTCAAGTGTTACCACAACAGGCTTCTAGAATATCGTATTTTCTCTATCAGAAGAAGGGCACTCTCTAATAAACAGGCATCCCTAGATTTTGACTAAGATGTCAGAATTGAGGCCATTTTTGATAGACAATTTCCCGATTTTTTAGGGGTTGAAGAATAGACGAAAACGAGCATGCTTTTCTAATAAAGAAAATATGGTATCTGGAACAGACTTCAGGGCAATTTTATTGGTTGCGCAGGGGGCTTGGGGTTGAGATGTGCACAGTGTATAGGTAAGTGTGTTTGTGGAGCATGCCCGTGCGTTACACAGAAGGACTAACAGTTTTTCTGTCTTGAACTTTTTTTATAAGCGTTCTACCCAGTGTTCCAAAATGAAAAATGAAAATTTTCTCATTTTCATTTTCTTGAAAAAATGAAAATGAAATTTTCTCATTTTCACTTCTTAATAAAATGAAAATGAGAAATTTTCATTTTCATTTGATGAAAATGAAAACTTTTCATTTCCATTTAAATGAAAATGAGAAATTTTCATTGGATGAAAATGAAATTTCTCATTTTCTCACTGAAAATTCTCATTTTCACTAATAATTTTTATTTTCATCGCTTCTTAATTTTATCAGATTCTCACTGAAAAAGACACTAGAAACGTCTAAATGGTATTATTTGAGCAACATCTACATGTCATTCGGCAACGAAAGCGATGAATCGTCTGGAAACTGGACTGGCGATGGAAGTCCAATCGTTCTTCAAGTAAAGAACAGGAAGTTGGTCGATCCGATCTGGGAAAAATTCGAGGAAATCACTCAAAATCAGATCAGCCTTTTGAAATGTAAATAATGTGATTAGGTACAACTGAAACTTTGAATCGCTTCTTCATGTGGCCAAACCTTTTAGAAGTACAAAAGTTCCAGTGCGACGTCTGCAACATTGAAGTACCATTGGAAAGCCACGCATTACAGCCAAGAGGACGAAACATGCTTGGAATATCATTCTAGCGATGTGAAAAATTTGACCAGGTATACTTCCACTGATCTGTCGCTTTTCATATCACGTTGTAATCTTCTAGGATAGGCAAGATTGAGTTGCATTCACTAATGTTCTGGCCATTCCATCAATTTCGATCAACTTTTTTCTGCATCCAGCTATTCGTCGATTTGTGGACTTGCTCAACAGGAATTTCAAGGTACAATATCATTACAGTCGAACTTCTTTATAAGCTACACTCCATATAAGCTTCACCTCTTTATAAGCTACACCTAGGTCCGGTCCCGAGTAGGGTATGTTCCGTATAATATACCTCTATATAAGCTACACCTTTGTATAAGCTACATTTAGGATCGGTCCCGAGGTGTAGCTTATAAAGAAGTTCGACTGTATTATTTACTAAAATTCTCAATAGTCTTGTTGTAGTTACCCAAGAGCCATTCTACGTTAAAAAGCCGACTGAAAAAGCGAGCAACAGTTGTGAAGAATCCTCTCAAGCAAGAACTTGGTGATCTGAAGCTCAAACCATGTGTCACTGTCGATATTTGGACCTTCAGACATTCGAATTAGGCATTGGAGGTACTGTTTTAATTGCAAGTCATGGCTGTTTCTTACTGCTTTTCCAGGATCTTGACTCGATTGCGCATAAGAGACTAATATTCCCGTCCGCTACACGCTGGGGTTCTGCCACCGAAGTAATCAAGAGTTTCTGGAGCTAGAGGAATACGTGATTGTCATCGCTAGCAGGAAAAACCGGTCAAGGTGACAGAGGATGAGATTGAGGTAAACACAACAGATTTTTAACGCTAATCGAATAGGTTTAGTACTTGCGCTGGATCTCAAAAAATGGTGGACTGTTGTTGTTGAATTGTTGAAGTGCTTCAAATGATCCAGGAGAGAAGACTGTCACAATATCTCATTGTCTTGAATACACTCGCGCACTAGTTCTATCGCTGGATGACTTAGAGGTGCTTTCACAAGTTCTTAGTTATCTTATTTATAACTGTTCGTTCAGGAAGTAGCGCCGAATAAGCTGAAATTAACGGTCCAAAATCTTCGCGGTAGTTCGAAAGAGCGCTTCACCAATGTTCTGAATACTGACCGGACTTATTTCGACCCGATTTTTATGGTTGCTTGCGCATTGAATCCAAATACATCTGACTGTCTTGGAGATGAAGACCTTTCCAAAGCTGCAGAATCGATAAGACAGCTGGTAGGTATATTAATATTTAAGTTTGACGCATTTAATTCAGTGGCCTGCTAAGCAAACTCATCGCAGAAATGACAATTTGGGAGTTTCGGTAAATCTAGACAGTACGTTAGATGGTTTTATCGCAAGGCTGAAAAAAGACTCACAAACCAGCAGGAAAAGTGTTGAAAGCGGTGGAACAGATCAAAGTCTTGGATTCTAAATGTTCTGCATAGTGTCCAAGGTGTATGTGATGGTAACTTGAAGATCGACCCGATTAACTATTGGTGTGGCTATTTATCCTCGGTTCGTAAATATTATTTTTCCTAACTGTTCTGGAAATAAATATGATTTTCAGGATTGGCATTATCTGGCTGTTCCCAACTGTTAGTTTACTGCAATAGTGGTATTTGAGAGGTGTTAATTTGATGTTAATTGTTTGTCAAATAAAATTAGAGTCTACAATAGATTACGGAGTGTGAAAATTTTCTTGCGTAGTTTTGCTCGATGTTCCATGTACCAAACTAACCAAGTGGTTGTTTACTTGGATCAGATTTTTTCATGTTTTTCAGCTCCAAAGCCTGTTTTCTGCACTCATTCGGACATTGAAAGATGGGTTTATAAAATAGTAGTAAATTTTCGGTTTGATGGATTTTGCACATTTTTGTAGATCTTGCAAAACCTAATTTTACCACTGCAAAATAACTTTATTATACTTAAATTAGTGCAGAAAATGGGTTTTGGAAGCCGAACACGTAAAATTTTTTTTATCCAAGTGGAGGATCGCTTGGTTTTGATGGTACATGGAACATCCAGCATGATTGCAGTTTCTGCGTCGTGAATTAGCTTTTCACCGACCGTTACAATGATAAAATGAGAAATTTCAGTGAAAGTACAAATTTTCAGTGAAAATGAGAATTATCAGTGAAAATGAGACTTTTCAGTGAAAATGAGAATTTTCAGTGAAAATGAGAATTTTCAGTGAGAAAATGAGAAATTTTCATTTTCATTCAATGAGAATGAAAAATTTTCATTCAAATGAAAATGAGAAATTCTCATTCTCATCCAATGAAAATTTCTCATTTTCATTCAAATGGAAATGAAAAGTTTTCATTTTCATCAAATGAAAATGAAAATTTCTCATTTTCATTTTAAGAAGAAAGTGAAAATTTTTCATCTTCTCACTGAAAAATTCTCATTTTCTCACTGAAAATTCTCATTTTCATCGTTTTCTCATTTTCATTTTGAAACACTGGTTCTACCTAATCCAATAAAACTTTGCTGCAATATTTTTTTAATTAGTATAAGGTAGGGTTGTGGAATGGATAATTCTCTAGAGAATTCTCCGGAGAATTTTCTGGAATTCTCGGCCTATTTCTCCGGCTGAACAAAAAACGGAGAAATGGAAAATGTAAAACAGTTTTTAATAAAATTTTCAAAGTTTTTTCTTAAAATAAACACGTTCTACATGCCAATATGTAGCCACTATTCTAGGCTTTCATTTGTGCTATCGTAGATAAAAAAATATCAGAAAATTAGAGCTAAAATTTAAAAAAAAAATATCCAAAAGTACATAAAGCCATGTCGAAAACCCTAGTTAGGAGGCGGTAAGTCACCACGGTAGCTCACGTCACCACGGTTACTTGTAAGTTACTAGTAACTTACAAGTAACTTACCACAGGCCGTACAACTTACCGAAAATCGGCAACTTAAATCGATTTTATAGTTAATTGTGGCTGTGTACAGTTAGCTGTAGTTGACTTTACAGTTAACTGTAGAGCTAAACTTGTAGCCTTCGTACTTTTAATAGTTTCACTACAGTGGCCCTCCGATTCAGTGGTGCTCTAGGCCTCTTATTGAGGTTTTACTTTACTGGAAACGCCATTTCGCTATCAATTTAAGTTTTTGCTGAAGATTGCGATTGAGATCCTATTTCTCCGACTTTTCGGATAATTCTCTGGAGAATTCTCCGATTTCTATTTCTTCGGAGAATTCCACAACCCTAGTATAAGGTCATCAATATAAGATTGAACTCAAAATAATTGGAAATGGGGATTTGTAAAAGTTTGTTAGTGAATCCTTTAATTTAGGTAATTTTCCGCTCTACATGACTGTTATCAACATTTTTGCAAAATTTCTTTACTTTTATTTTCACGATTTCTTGTGAAAAGTTAAATTTTTGACAGCCGCTTTGTTTACGTCTGAGAAAAATTTCGATGAACTCAAAATTTTCAACTAACGACTAGTTGAGACGATCAAATCCTTTCCTCAATCGTAAAAAAATGCACCCAAATGACTTTATTTTCAATTTCCCTTCATCCAACATTTTATTTCATTTATATCTACGTTAAATTTCTTTGCCGCCGCCTTGCATCAGTCTTTGCGGGTTCATGGATTTGCTTTCAGCCTAATATCGATTTCCGGACTGCATGCTCCTAGATCCTTGAATTTCTCGATGTGTCTATAGACAATACAATTTTAATTGTAGGTGTAATAAAAAACTAGGTTCTAAACAAAACTTTTTCGAAACTTTTTATTTTATAATAAAACCATTTTAACAACAACAAGAAAACCAGATAAACTGTGTGGGGTTTACTGTTTGATTCTGTATAATCGCATCGAGTGCAACAGCTTACAACTTCAGCTTTGTTCGGCGCCAATGACGACGCTTGGCATTGTAGCGGATCTTGTTGCCTGTAACAAATACATTAGCCTATATAAACTTTTAAATGAAGTCCTAGTTCACTGACCAGTCTTCATGCGGAACAATGTGGAAGAGGTCGGTTTTGCTTGGCAGCCTTGGCCAGCTTTCTAAATATTGATCAATAAGCTTTCGTAATAAATTAGGCAAACAATTAAAATCTCACCGTTTAACTATAAAAGTTTTGTGCGCAGCCATTGAGAATCTAGTTGCACTTGTATCCAGACAGCTTATTTCCTAGCCTTTAAAAATTTCAGTTTAACAAAAAAAAAACCAGAGCGAAATTATTTGAAAGATATATAACATATTCGATTTTTACATTTTTGAACTAAATTATGAAGATTAAACAAACGAAATGTCTTTATTTACACTATTTTCGGTCACATTGTACAACTGCAAAAAAATCACTATAAATTTACACATAACAACAGCCTAGGATTTCCTTCCTTTATATTTCTTTTGATTGAAGATATCATCATAGTACATTTGAGAAGGTAATCTTCTATGGTGATGATAAGGCGGAGATCCCAAATCTGTAAATGATAATTAAACATTTTTTAAATAGTGCCTTTTAAAAAAATTTAGTATATCTTCAGTTTACTGATTTTTCACATTTTTTTTCTAGGCGTTGTGTTTTTGAGGTATTTTTTGTTGGTGACCCTTGCCGTGTTAACCATCAAAATATAGCAAGGAGTCTAACTCCGCTTGCAGTATCTAACAGTGTTTACCAACTAAAAGCATGTCAAAAACACTTTTGATAGGGTTGAAAGTGATCTTGTAGCATAATATATTCCCGCCCAAAATGGTGCGTTCAGGCCGCCTCCTGATCTCAACTTTTGTATATTTTTCAATCCTAAAAAAAACCCTTTTTAAACTCTAACATAACCCTTTTCAAGTATTTTTCACCAGCGTGTAGCCTTGATTATTGGCTTTCTAACGAGATACAACATTTTCTCGAAAATTTCGTGAAATAAAATAACCCTTTTCTCTAACTTCACTCATCGTTGAAAATTTGAGTAATTATTAACCAGAAAATTAGGTTTGCTATGATCAACTGGAATTTATAGGGAAAGAACGGGATTTTAGAATGATATACCCATTTTTCAACCACCTTGTATGCTGCAGTTAAAACAACTACCTGGTTGAGGAAAGCGCTGCATGAGTTTATTGAATTGCCCAACCGTTAAAGTTTTCTTGCCATCAATTTGTTCTCCGATAGGAGAGTCCTTGTTTATTGCTTTGGTGCGAGCAGCTTTCTCCTTGGTTTCGTGAACACATCTCTAAATAAGTGAACTAAGTAATATTTGTTTCTAATGATAGCTCAACAAAATACAAGGTGTATCAAGAAATGTGGACACTTTTAAAAGTACATAGCTTTTTTAGGCTGTTTTTTGAAAATCTGTTTTCACAGATTGATTCAGAAAAAATTGACATTTTTGGGGCATACAGTGTGAAAAACACAATTTTTGCTTGGTCCCCCTGTCGTTCGGGCTTAGCGAATCTAGAGACCATCCAACTACCAGGTCCCAAACCACAGGGGCGGCCAAGCAAGCAAATCTTGTTTCTCACATTATATACCAAAAAATTGTACATACTTTTTGAATCGATCTGTGAAAATAGACTTTGAAAAAACGGCCTAGAAAAACGTTATGGCCGTTTAAAAGTGTCCACATCTCATGAGACACCCTATAGATATTTGCATACCATAAATGCCTCATGTATGTGCGAGCAGGGCAGGTCATCGTATTCATGAGTTTTCATACATTCGAACAGATTTCTGAGATCCCCAACACACTTATCATCTATAAAAATATTTATTTATTTCAAACTTTGACATCAGTTGACTCGCAATACAACAACAGCCCCTCAAGTTCATGTCTTAGCTTCTTACCTTTATTTTTTAAAGGACCACGAAACTTGATAATAGCAGCAATTTGCTGAATTTGAATTTGCGCAAGACCAACCTAATTTTGTCCATAATTTTTTCGAATTAATTTTTTTGTTTGCCTTAAAAATTTGTATTCCATTTATTAGTCAATTTTAAACAGAAGACAAAAATTCAACCGTTTTTGTAAAGACGTCGTTATGTCGATACCCTAGTGTTTTTGCAGAAAAGACTGTTTCGACTCACAAAAACGACTGGCGAAATCAGAATCCTTGCATTTGTTGGACTAGACTTTCCAAAAATAGCTGTCAGAAATCTTTAAAAATCGAGGCATAAAAAATGACGGACCAAAAGCAGACTTTTTTAGGCAAAAGCGAACTTTTGTGGTGTCATTGCTTCTAAAGTCAAATCTACTCTGAACTTTCAACCAACCTGAAGGTGCGCGGTTAGCTTTGACAAGAAGATTCGATGATGCTAAAGGGATGTATTCACTAAAGGTCCACTTTCGGGGTAAAACCCCTCCACTTTTCTTCAATAAAGAATCAGTCACCCGCATACTAAGAAAAAAAAACACAATTCGCAAAGAGAAAATTCTCTGACTTTTGCAAAATTCTCACTTACAACTACAGTACTAAAAAATATTCAGTTCGGTGTGGGACAAAATGTTTTTGAATCACATTTTTCTAAAAAATTCTTGCAGCTTTTGATTAAAAAGCATTTATTATTCCTTATTTTTTGTTAGTTTATCAATTGGCTTCGAAAAGTATAGTGTATTTTATTTATATCCGGCAAATTTTCAAAGTTGAAAAGTGGGATTAGTGGCTTTTCGGATCAATTAATAATGGTCAGTTCATTTTTCAGCATGAAAATTTATTTATAAAGACTTTTTTTAGTCATTCTTTGGATTTGGCCAATCTGCTGACATTTCTATTTTGCTAGAAAATGAATCTAGCCGAAAATGTGCACGGATTCGTGCTGAAGATGGCTCTTATGACAAGCATTTTTTGTTTTATGATGGTGAATCAGTGGCAGGAGATGTGCTTGTAAATTTAAAAAAGGCTGGACAAAAGTTGGAACATCAAGGAATCCGCATCGACTTCATTGGACAAATTGGTTTTTTTTATAAGTTTACTCAAGACCCCTGTTTTTATTTTTTAGAAGTTTACTACGATCGCGGAAATCAGCATGATTTTATCTGTCTGTCTAAAGAATTGTCTAAAGCTGGAGAAATGACTCAGAACTCAAAATTTTCTTTTTGTTTTCATAATGTCAACAAACCATTTGAGTCATACGTGGGGACCAATGTTAAAGTATTTTTTGAGCTTGTTGCTTGCAACGTACAGCTTCTCAAATTTAGCTTCGTTAGATTCCTTCGAGTCACGTCATTCCGTCGTTCTCACCGACCATCACCATGAGAAGTTGACCTGATTGTGACACTTTGGCTTCATATCCTGACAGGTATTTTGTTGACAAAAATGTTTAGATTTCAATCAAACAAATGGGTTTTAAGTGTTCTAATATAAAAATGGAAGTGGGCATTGAAAGACTGTTTGCATATCGAGTCGAGTATAATCGATCAAGGTTTTTATGCTACATTTAAACTAAAAAAACTTTACTTTTATATTTTCGTTAAGTATCACTTGAGGGACGTGATTGTTGGAAAAATTTATTTCTACTGGTTCGAATAAAAATAAATACATGGAAATCGCTATTCTTAAAAGAGTGAGCAAAATGTTTAACATATTATTCTACTGGCTACAGTTAACCATTTAGGAGTCCGTAGGTAATGGGCCGAATCTTTCATGAAAACGAAACAATTGCCAAATATGAGATCATGGATGGCGCACCCGTCAAGGTATATTGGTGAATCGAGACTAGTTTAGTATTTTATTATATTTTTATAGGAGAGTCCATTCCTATCCGCCTTTTCTTGCTGGCTACGACTTGACACCGACCATGAGGGATGTTGGCAAAAGTTTTTCAGTCAAAATTTTCTTAATCTAGTGCTAGTCGACGAAAAGATCGACGATACTTTAAGCAGCAGGTTTATTTTAGAAAAATATATTTCCAATTCTACAATTTATAACTCATAGGAAATCACTTTGTGGCGCAGAGCAGAAAAGCCAGTCAGGAAACCTCTATCCGAACAAATGCTGCAGACTATGCCTACTAATTCAAATTCACTTGCCGATGACTCCTCATTCCTAAAAAAGTGTTGCCGCTGACCAAAAGCCAGAAGAGCGCAGCAAGTAGTGGTGAGGAAGATGATCGTCGAGATGAAGCATTGTGGATGATGACTACGCTGAGAAGCAAAGAAGATAGAATTCCGCCACAGTTTGGCTGATGAACTGAATGCTGTTGCAACGAAATGAGTTCAAGTCGAAGATATATGTATTTATTGGAATCTCTTTCACAGGTATTTTGTAGTTTGTGTCCTAAGCATCTTGGCAACGCCTGGATTTTATCAACCGCTAAATCCGCCATCAACCGGTTGATCGATTTGCGGTTGATCAACCGGTTGATTAACAATTTTCGGCAGTTAACCGCCACATCAACCCTCAACCGGTGATTGATTCCCGGTTGATCAACCGGTTGACTAATTTTTTTAGTAATCAACCGCCCCATCAACCATCCATCGGTTGATTGGTCCTTGGTTGATCGACCGGTTGAGTAAATAGTCAACCAGTAGGTTAATTTTGGTAAAAATTTCCGTTTTTTTCACCGGGTTGATAGAAAATTTTCTAAAATCCAACGCACACATCCACCACCATCAACCGGTTGATTGTTTTCTGGTTGATCAACTGGCTGATTGGGATTTTTTGCTTATCAACCGCCACATCAACCATCCACCGGTTGATTGATTTTCGGTTGATCAACAGGTGAGAAAATTGATTAACCGGTGGCCCACCGGCGAATAAACAGGTTGATAACGGCGGTCGATTGGCAAGACTGGTCCTAAGTATTTTCTATACTCCTTTAAGCAAAATTTTAGTATAGAAGTGAAAGTTATAACAGGGTTCGTAATGAAAAATTTCGAAAAAATGACATTTGGTAAAAAAAGATTTTATTTCATTTTACCAGTGCTTATTGCTACTTTGGAGCGAAAAAAAAAAGATTTGGACTAAAAACTTTTGAATTAAAAAAGATTTTTAAAAGATTTTAAATAAAAAAGATCCTTTCGTTGTTAAAATCAAATTTTCGGCCATTTTTCTCAAACTTATGCCAGAAATTTATTTCGGACACTTAAGTACAACTACTAGCTTGCTTTAAGCACAAACACGTATAATCGAAGTGGCTTCTAAAATTTTTCTTGCCCTCCAAATTGGAGGTGGTGGATTTTGGCCTGGATTTAGGTTGGTTTTTCGTGTTATGTCAAATTTATGTGTATATTTTGCAAATCTATGTCAGATATCTCTCCGAAAACTTAAGTGCAACATCTCAGCTTTTGTTTAAGCACAAACACGTATAATTAAAGTTGCTTCCGAAAAATTTTTTCTTTGACTTCCAAATTGGAGATGGTGGATTTTTAGCTTGGATTTAAGGTGGTTTTTGTGTTAAAGAACCATACTTGTTGATGCAAATGGGAATTTCTTAAAATTCAAATGCGCGCGGGACACTTCTCTTTCTTTTTTCACTGTACTCTTTGAGTCGCTCGAAATAACTCCAAAGAGTAGAGTACGAGACGAAAGAGGAGTGTCTCGCGCGCATTTGAATTTAGAAATTCCCATTTGCATCAACAAGTATGGTCCTTAAAACCCACTTTTCTGCCAATGCTTCTTGTGCCTTTTTCTGCCAGGTAGGGTAAGTAAATGGCCAGTTAGGGTAGGTAGGTTAGTCAGATAAGATAGTTAAGTGTTCAGGTGGAATCTCTACAGTCAAATTTTGATATAACGTACACCCTGGGTATAAAGTCCGCTGTACGTTATAGTAGGCTAAATATGCGAGGTAGGCGACGGTAGGTGAGGTAGGCGAGTATAGTAATGGGTTCACAGTAGGGTGGATGATCTACCCTAACCATTAATGCACTCGAACGATATATCAACCCGAACTACTAATGTACATGAAACACTAATGTTCCAAACCACAGGAATAGTGCCCGAACCACTAATGTTCCAGAACGGCATAGCGCCGAGTAGGCGCCTGCAGACCCTAGTTTCAAATATTTCTTTTAACTTATCGATTAAGGTCGCAAAAAGAATTATTGTTTGTATAGAAAACTCGGTTCTCTTTGAACCCCCTGGTTTTGGCCAAAAACGCCCTGACATCTAGGTAAGTAAAGGCCCGAATCAATTGAGTGACGGAGGGGAAATCGGGTCTCTGACATTATGTACTTAAAAATTTTCACCACAAACAGAATCGATGTGATAAAACCGATTTTTGGCGCTACTGTAACATACACCACCGCCCCCCCCCCCCTAAACCGACTTTTTTAGAAGTGTGGTCATAAAAGGACCAGAAAAGCAATTTGAAAGGGTTAACGGCTATATAGGGAGGGGAAGCGAATAAAAGAGCGGCCGCTTTTTCGAGATGTACGGATATTTAGAGTATTAATTCTCTAAGCGTTGAGGGTACTTACAAACCCAGGAACTTGTGGTGTAGGCAAAAGTAATAAGTACTTTGAATAGAGCAAGCGAGCAGCGGGTGGATCCCGCGAGTTTGCACCTAAGCGTAGCACTTCTTGGGTGCTAGGCTAAATTTTTTGGATGCTGGGCCTTTGGCCCGGCCTTGTGAAACGACGGGAGATGCTCTTCGGTAAAAAGAACAAAGATGTTGAACTTAGTTTTGAATACTGGTGCCTACCGCATAAATAACTCTGGTATGCATGCTTTTTTCATGCATCCAGAGTCACTTTCGAGTGATTTGTGTTAAGGTATGTGGTTGTGCGTATCTCAACTCCAAGCCCCCAAGTCCCCGAAGGGGGCGCAGGGGGCTTGAGAGTTAGAGATGCGCGCACTCACTTACCTTAGACATGATTCGAGAAGTACACTTCTCCATGAAATGCATATAGAGTCTATTTTTGACACGGCCCAAGTTGAAAAACATGGTAAAGCAGCCAAAAAAAAGTGGCCCCCGTATTATTCCCTTCCCCTTACCAATACAGCCCATAATTCCTTTTAGATGGCAACCGGACATTTGTCACTTTTTGAAATATTTGTCGCGCGACATTTGTCACTTTTTGCTATTTTTTCCCGATACCTTTGTCACCTGACATTCTTGATGTTACCTTACTTATATCTTTCTTATATTTTTACTAAATTTGTTGATTATTATTTTTGGTATATTTGTCGAGTAAGAGTCCAAAAACTAGTTATGTGATAACAATAAGACCTAGAACTGACTTTTACTTGTCGCGCGACAAATATTTCAAAAGTGACAAATGTCCGGTCGCCTTGTAAATTACTTTTCTGGTCCTTTTATGGCGAAATTTTGTATAAAAAATGGTTTTTAGACACTTCCAAAAAGTCAATTTCGCGTTGGGGGGGGGGGGGGGGGTGTATATACAGTAGCGTCCGATTTTTAAACAGCGGCTAGCAAAAAAAGTATGGTCAAAGGAATGCCTGTAGAATTCTTGGTTCGCCTGTATTAAGAGTGGACATTTGGCAATATGTCCCGTATTTTCTTATTATTTGTAAAGATGATTTTACTGTAGATGGCCAAAGACTGGCTATCTATACAAGGCATTGTTTTTTAGTTCCCAAATACCCTCTAATCGCTTATCACTTTGTTTTCTGGGCATTGATGTTTTTTCCAGTATCTGTTGAATTTCGAAAATAAAATTTTTTATACTACTATATTTATCATGTAATTTAAAACATTTTTTCAACATTTTTAGTAGTTATGAAAATTTAAAATAAGTCGAAATTATATGATGTATTGAATAAAATTTATTATAGCAGTTGCTTCTCTTTCTTTACATGGTTCGCAAAATCAGCAAAGTTGCTGAAACGCAGCAAATTTGAATTTCAAATTCGTTTTTTGAAAAACAGCAAAAATGCAGCAAAAACGCAGCAAAATTTTTGCTGCGTTTTTTGCTGCATTTTTGCTGCATCTGTATTTTTTTTCTTCCTTGAATTTTATAGGCGTTTTTCGGAAGACATAACATCAATAACAAATGGAGAAGGTTTTAAAACGTTTTCTTCGATAAATTTTGACCGTAGATGAATAAGTTCAGCAAGTTTTTTCGTGTCCATCCTATTTTTCGTGAAATCTCCGACAACACCTCGCAGCTCCTTGAATGCACGTTCACTTGCTGTGTTGACCCTTGGCCAGATAAACATTTTTTCGCCAGTGGAGCAATTTGTGTGAAGTACTAAATCATAAGATGTAATAATGCAACGAGTGACAAGACAGTAAAAACAATTACCTTTTTATTTGTTTTCCAAAAAGTTAACGGAAGGTAGCAGACAGGCAGAGAAGTATATGTGTTAAGTTCATCGTCTAAAGCAGTCGATTGTGCGCACGCGAGATTGCGAGACGGCTTGACGGGCTTGGAACAACTAAGTTTTGAGGTGACAATAACAGGGCTTGCTCGCGAACGACTTGTTTGATCTAAAACAATTTTCCAAAAAGTTTCTTGGACCGTAAAACTCACTTTATCATAACTGAGTCCCGGCACCAAGTCACACATCGATTTGAGTTGGCAATGGACAAATGGGTTCAGAAAAGCAGCACAGACTACGAGAGTCTTGTTGAATTTCCCGAAGACGACTCCACCTAATCCTGTGAAAGGTCAAATACTTTTTTGCAGAAACATTCTAATGCAGCCTCGGACAGTGACACACGTGGAACAGTGTTATTTGCGAGCGATTCCCCTGAAGGGATAGCCAAATGGTTGCGATATGCAGCAGGACTTTATTTGATGTTAATTCTTTTCTGCCTAATTAAAATCAACTGAAGGGTCTAAGCAAGTTTAAATGATTGAAGTTCTACCTGTAAATCCAATACCATATCTGCAACTGGTTTTAATACAGTAAGATAATACAGTAAAGTAGCTTTCACAATGGGGTCGTGCCCGTCCCAGTGCCAGTGTCAGCATCAGTGTCAGCAGTCTGACACTCGTGCTGAGACTGACACTGGCACTGACACCCTTTCACAATGCAGTTTAGTGTCAGCACTGAAATTTCACGCTGAGTCGGACACCCAGTCTGACACTCTTGCCGACGCTGACAGCGACACTTCTAGCAGAGCTGCGCTCACAATCCTTTTTTACGAAATTTTATTTATTTTTCATGTTTTTGATCGTGTTTATGCTTCATTGTGGTCTTTTTCAATTTGAACTTATCAAATTTTCAGCCCTGCAATCTCTCAATCTGATTCGTTCTAAGCTCTTCCAACAACAAAGATGCCGAAGAAAGTGAAGCCAGAGCCAGCGGTGAAGAAAAGAAGAGGGTTGAAGAAGAAGCAAAGTTGGCCAAGCTGCAAATTGAACATGAAGCTGCATTGATCAACCTTGTTCGAGAAAAGCCGTGACTATACAACCAGCAGGACGCAAAGTATCGTGATAACAATCTGAAAACTAAGCTGTGGGCAGAAATTGCACCAAAGTCTGGAATCAGCTGTAAGATAAACATTTTCTGCCTGCACATTTTAGAAAAATTATGTACGAATTTTAGCCGGTGCTGTGGCTAGCAACATGTGGCAAGTCTTCGCAAGAGTTATCGTTTACGTCGAGAGAAGGTGCCTGCTAGTGGAAGTGGATCAGATGAAATTTCTCCAATGGTGACTGATTGGGCGCACTGGGTGGCGATGGACTCGTTCATGCACAATGTATTTGACCCACGTCCGGCGCAGATTTTAACTCTTCCAGAATTCGACAAGAAAAAAGTCGCTTCCTGTGACATTGAATATCAGGTGGAAATTGAACTGGATGAGAGTGCTAAGGAACAAGGTATTGTCATTAAATCAAGTTGTTTTTAACTGAATTAGCTTATTGTGCAGGACATACAGAAAGAACGTGCAGCACTTTCAGTTCGGAGATTTCTGCAACAAACGTCAATGAGGATCTCGGTAATTTTTTCCACTGCTTCAGAAAAAATATACTTTATTAATTTTAAGACCTTTCGCCAATTACAAAGACCAAACAGCTGAAGCGCAAACTGAACGATCAATATCCAGTGAGCAGCAAGAAGACAAAAGCTCGTGGTTATCAAGAGTGCATTCCCGATCCGTTGGAAGTGATCGTTGCGAAACTGATTGAAGATTATCTCAGTCAGCCAAAAATCTCTACGATCGCTCAGCGAGTAGATGACCTCTACAAAGAGTTTCAGAAAGCTGGAGATCGTAACATGCTCCGAGAATTCTCAAAGAGCATTGGTGATGCCTGCGATCAATCAGAAGACTATTTTCTTCGATCTTTTGACTAGTTGTTTTTGTTATGTTGTTGAGTTATCTGAGTTATTTGTCGTAATAAAATTTGAGTTCAAACTTGCAGTTTTTCTCGTATCAGGAACCATTACTTCATGAGAATACCTTCACATAGAGGTCTATGTATGATATTCTAGGTCATTTTTCAGATGAATTCTCTACTTCTTATCGTTTTGCTGCTTATCGTTCGCCAAAAAAAGCAGCGTAAAATTTGCCTTCGACGGTGGTGGGTTCATCCAATCAACGAAAAAAGGATTCAGTTTGGTTTCTTCCATAAACTCTTGCCCGATCTGAAAAGAAATCCCGAAAAGTTTGAGAATTTTTTCCGAATGCACTTAGCAGCATTTAGTTTGCTTTTATCCAAACTGGGACCAAGGTAATTGTGTAGTTTTGCTAGTGTGTCATAGCCAAATGTAAACTTTAGCATTCGAAAATTCTCAATACGCCAACCGATTTGCCCGGAAGAGCGCCTCATGGTCACACTACGTTTCTTGCCACAGGAGAAAGCTACACAAGTCTTAGTTATGCATTTCGACTGGGTGTCAGCACTATTTCAATCATCGTGGCAGAAACATGCTCTGTGATTCACGAAAAATTAGCAGGAGATTATCTTCAAACGCCTAGGAGCAGTAACGAGTGGCAATCAGTCGCAGACGTCTTTTGGGATAAGTGGAATTCTCCTAATACCCTTGGTAGTTTCTTGTATTAAAACGTCCTTTCTCGAATCTTCATTCTTAGGAGCGATCGATGGAAAACATGTCAAAATGCGATGTCCGCCACGAACAGGGACTCTCTACTACAACTACAAAGGCGCATTTTCGACAGTTCTTATGGCAGTTTGCGATGGAAAGTATCGATGTCTTTATGCAGATGTAGGAAGTTATGGCCGAGATAGCGATGGGGGTTAGTCAGTTCACCTGCTTTTCTTGATGCTCAGTTGAAGCTGTTTTACTTTTTCATAGAAATTTTGATCGATCGGCATACAAGCGAGCTCAGCAAAGTGGATATCTAGGTTATCCAGAGCCAAAAGAGTTGCGGGCACAAATATCAAAACACCTTTCTTTTGGTCGGTGATGGAGCGTTTGCACTGTTAGAGCATATGATGCGTCCTTTTCCCGGAAAGAATCTATCGGATGAAGAGAGGATTTTTAACTACAGGTGCGTATGCTAAAACTTTTATTGTTCAAGCCAGCATGTGTAAGCCAAGTTTTTAGACTGAGCCGAGCCCGGCGCCTCATTGAAAACTTTTCGGGATTTTGGTTGCTAAGTGGCGGTGTCTTTCTCACGAGCTTGAAGTTGCAGTAGAAAATTCAGATAAAATTGTGCTCTCCATTCTCAGTCTTCATAATTTCCTTCTGTCTGAGTGTGCTCGCTAGTAGCGAGCACACGCGAGTCGCTACGACCCTGGAGGTATTTCTACCCAATATTATTAGTTATGTGTTGAGTTGAATGTTTTTGTTCTTAGCCTTGGCAGATCATGGCGACAATTCAGATGGCTTGTGGCGGGCTCAAGTGCAACCACTAGAACCACTTCAAGAAAGAAGAATTTACACGAGTGCATCTGGTCGTGAAGTGCGAGAGAAGCTTCTTCGGTTCTACTCTGGTGTGGGAAGCGTCAACTGGCAAAATAAAAGTGCAGGTTTAGAAATTTGATTTGACCTAGTATTGTTCTAGTATTATCTATAGTAGTATTGGTAGTATGGATTGTTCCGCTCATTGTAATTTTATGCTGTCGCAATAAAGAACAGGTGTTCAAGGTGATTTTTGCCTACTCCAGTTGCGTTTCAGTGAGGCTCATAATAGTTTGAGATGGATTAGTGTGGTTTTAAGGTGGCCTGGGATTATTGTTAGGGGTCATTTTTATGATGGTTCGGGTTATTTTGTATGCTTATGATTAGTTTTTAAAATTTTGAGGTGAGTTAGGGGTGATTCGGAATACTTAAGTGCGGTTCGGGTGATTCAAGGTGCTTTGGGTGGTTTGGACAGTTGCAAGTTTTCAAAGTGGTTTTAAGTGGTTTCAAGTGTTTGGGACAATTTCAGGTGTCCAGAGTTGTTTTGAGTGGTTTGGAGGGTTGAGGTGAATTCACCATGATTTAAGGTGATTCAGGGTGGTTTGGGGTCATTTTGAGGCATAAGAACTGAAAATAACCAATAAATACATAAATAAAACATAGAAACCCTTGAAGGGTGCAGTAAATGACTTAGCTGCTGACACTGCGTGCGCTCACTCCTATCTCGAGTGAACGACTCAATTTTTGACTTTTTTGAGTGTCAGTGTCAGCGCCAGTGTCAGCAGTAGCAAATCGAAATTGCATTGTGAACGGGTGTCAGTGCGAGTGCAGTGTCAGCACGAGTGTGCGACTGCTGACACTCGAGTGTCAGCAGCAGACGGCAAAGTCGGACACATTGTGAACAGGTGCCAGTGTCAGACTTTGCCGTCTGCTGCTGACACTGGCACTGACACTGCCACATTGTGAACGCACCTTAAGATCACCCTGTCGTCTTTTTTTAAAAGCAAGATTTCTTAGCACATTTGAAGTGATAAAAAGTATTAAAAAAACTTCGCTCTCGCTACGAGCTTCTCCAAGCATTTCAACACATAAGCCATTGTGTTGCTTACTTCTTTTGTGTGTTCCGCTAAATTTGAATGTTTGTAAATTTCTGTAGTTCTTTCAGCAATTGTAGCGCATACATGGCACATACACGGCATATGATTCCTCCCCCCAATTGTATTGACGTTTGAACCTTCATCGGTAGTAACGAAAAAGTTCGAAAAATCATTCTCTGTTATTCCTAATTTGCTTAATTGTTCCTGTACAGAAGTAGAAACATTTTCGCTTGTTCTTTAAATTAGCTGGAAGAGGTGAGAACAGCAAGATAAGATCTTCTTTTTTCTTTCAACCAAAGAGTTAATTATCTTGACAATGATCAAAAAAATTACCAATCCAAGTTGATAAAGCGCCCAGTAATGCTATGTAGTCGACGTGGTTTTTGGCAAAGTCAAGCGTAACACTAGGTGTCCAATGACGCGGCAAAAGTCGCAGTCACAGTCACAGTCGCAGTCACAGAGTCCAGTCGCAGTCACAGTCGCAGTCACAGTCGCAGTCACAGTCCCAGTCGCAGTCACAGTCGCAGTCACAGTCGCAGTCATAGTCACAGTGTGTGTCCAATAACACGGCAAAAAAGTCGCAGTCACAGTCGCAGTCACAGTGTGTGTCCAATGACGCGGAAAGGTGTTTTTGTCACACATTCACTTTTTTGTCACAGATTTACTCATTTCTGTCACAGGTTGGATTCTTGACATGAAATCCACAATTTTTAATTTTTTTTGTGAAATTCAGGGTGGGCAAAGACCAGATGGCTCAGCACCCACTCCGGAATGGCCAAAAGCCAAGATAATTGGTTTTTTGGGGTATACTAAAGGGGGAGTAAAGTTTTCGAGAAAAACCGATTGAGCGGATCAGATTTCGGGTCCGATGGGCTTAATCGCTCACAACTCCACCCTGAACCGCTCAAAACACGATAAACCTGGAATTCCTGAGCAACTAAGCCCATCGGACCCGAAATCTGATCCGCTCAATCGATTTTTCTCAAAAACTCTGCTGTAATCCTGTAACAAAATCATATCCAAATGAAAGCAAGACTATCTTTATTCTTCGATGAAAAATAACATCAAAGCTAAATACCATCCCCAAACTCAAACTCATACAACAGCTGCTCTATCTTAATTGAAGCTTGCCTCTTCTTCTCGGATCCATGCGCTCCAGTGCTTTGGCAACGCGCTTTCCAAACAGGTTGAGTTCTTTGCTGCCATACGGCTTCATTATTTGCGGCTTCAGCGGGAAAGCACCATTACCAATAAAAAAAAGCGGAGAGTTGACATTCGTGTTTGGAAGAAGGGCCGGTCCTGGCAAGTTCAGACCACCTCTGTCCAATGCTTTCTTGAAATCGCAGCGATCGAAGATTCCTAAAGCAGTTGAGAAAACTCAGAAACAAAATCAGCGAAGTCAACAATAAATAGAAACCCAACCTGCATCGCTTTCATGGCCATAACTCCCGAAATCCGCGTAGAGAATCTTGTACTTGTAGTCGCAGACCGCCATAAACACAGTCGAAAATGTACCCTTGTAGTTGTAGAAGAGAGATCCACTATTGTCTGGCTTCTTAATTTGCACATGTTTCCCATGGGAACGAACTTTTAGGGGGGCCGTTATAGAGAGTTTGACTGTACCGCATTTTGAATTTGAGTATTTTGAAAAAAAATTAGTGCGCACCTAGCTATTTATTGCTACACAATGGCTATAAGATTTCACAAATATATTTACGTAAAAATTTTTTTAGCGCCTTTAGCGTCGAAGGATTGAAGTATAAGCCCACATGCTCCATTAATTCTACATGCTCTAATAACTCCACACCCTAGAGCAAGTTTGAAAAATAACTCCACACGTGGAGCTATTAGAGGAAATACGGTAACCAAGCTTTTCCATCAGCTCAGCATTTGCTTCTACCATTGAAGCCTCAATTCTGGAGCTCATTGTATTTGGAGAGGGTAGTAAATCACGGACTGTAATATTGGAGCCGCTCTGTGCTGACTCGATACTAAAAGACGCACCTACTGACAGTTAAAGGGAAGCTTAACCACTAACGTGAATTTTTGAAAGCACTCTAGGAAGTTTTGGAAGCTATTGTTAGAAACAATTCTGAAGGCTTGTGTCGAGGAAACAACAAATTTGAGGAGGGCTTTGTCAAAAGATTCTTTGGAGGATCGCTCGACACTTTGATGCGATCCACTGTGACTCCTGAACATACCAATTATAATAGCTTTTCAGTCGGTTAATCAGAACATACCGTTGCCAGTTACTGCTCGCCCGTGGAAAGTTGATCGACAAGTCGGAATTTACAAATGACTAATTCCGTGGCTTGCCCGTTATTCAATAGACTGTCGAAATTGGCCCCAAATTCTTTGCTTTTCCAGGGCTCAGTAGTGTGAACGCCCTCTTTGAAAGAGATCCAAAAATTTTGAACATACAATACAAGTTTTGTGATCCGAATCATACATTGTTGCGACGTCTTTTTTTCGGAATCTCCTCTTGCATACTTTCGTGGTCGCCAGCGGATATTTCACTCATTACGGTTATAACTTGACTTAAATAAAACAAGCAATCAAATGTAAAAAACACAAAAACGAGTGAAAATAAAGCAAGTAACCAGATGCAACGAAAATGCAGCACAAACGCAGCAAAAATTTTGCTGCGTTTGTGCTGCATTTTTGCTGTTTTTCGTTCAGTACGGAACGCCAGAGATTTTGCTGCGTTTCAGCAATTTTGCTGTTTTTGCGAACCATGTTTCTTTAACACAAAACAAATTAATTTACCGTATTCCTCTAGTTGAAGCCTTCTCCTATTATAATCCCGCCCCCCCCCCCCCCCTGGAGGCGATTTAAAAAATAAAACACCATTTAGCAAAAAATGGAATTAATAACTGAAAGTAATTTTTAAATCTCGTTTGAATTTTGTTTCAGTTCGAACATTGCTTTCTACCACATTTCCTTCTCGTTATTTTTTTCTCGGTACAAGCCGTTTGATCGCCCACAAATTGGTCACCAGCATATTAAGAGGTTCAAGGAATAAGAAAATAAATTGGTGGTATAGTTCAGGCAAAAGAGTTGCAGCAAGCTTCGCTTACCACCGGAAAACCCACTATACGGCGAACCGAAAGGCCTACTCCAACTTTGCTCGTCTAATTCACTCTGAGGAGATTGCTAAAATTTGAAAGTTGAGATTTTAATGAAAGATGAACTAAAATTTTACAATTTAGGTTGTTCCTTCTTGCCGTAAGTACACCAAGAGGCACAGAGTTTTACTATTTAATCATCGAAACTGATGAGACTAACCTTGATTGCTTCTAGTTCATCGTAATCCTCTGAATAAGCCGGCTCTCATGGTTCAGCTTAATCCTTACTCAAAGGTTCTGCGTCGCGCTGAAATTATTGCTTCACAGAAGATTGAAAAAGCTGAGAAGAAGGCTCCGACTACGAATTTGGCCGCCAAAAAGACAACTTCTTGTCGTTAAAGAGGCATGCCCACCAGGGCTGGAACGGAAGACAAAAAAATTCGGAAAAAAAAAATCGGAACCGGAAGTAGAAATTTCTCAAAACGGGAAGTCGGAAATCGGAAGAAAAAAACTGCCGGAAATCGGAAATCGGAAGACGGAAATCGGAAGAAATTCAAAAATTCCTAGTGAAAATTTAATGTTGTACACATGCATCCGAATCCGATTTTTCTGAGATCATTTACAATGAATCCAGTTGTTGCAAAGAAACGCTCACTTTCTTGAGAACCAGGTGGCGCACTAAGATATTTGCGGACCGAAGGTCTCCGCAAAGCTGTAACTTCCTTTTTCGGGCGGCTATCGATTACCGACGGTCAATGAATTTTTTTTTTGAAATTTTTGATCAAAATCGTCAAGTTTTAGGGAAAAAGTGTCTGGAAAGTCGACCCTAATACAAAATCTCATCCTGAATCCGGATCCGTTGAGATTAGATCAAAATATTTTTTATAGACTGAGATACCCATTAAAATAGGTGAATGGTGCCAAATTCCTGATCCATCTACTCAAATAGCTATATATCAGCTCATAAAAATTATTTCGATCTGATCTTAACGGATTCGGATTTGGGATGAGATTTTGGTATTAGGGTCTACTTTCCAGAAACTTTTGGTCCGAAAATTGAGGATTTTGATCAAAAATTTCAAAAAAAAAATTCATTGACCGTCGGTAATCGATATTTTACCCCTTTTTCTTGCAAGACATTTCTGCCAAAATACTTCGAAAATATTTTTCAAATGAACTATTCTCTCCCGAAATTTCCGAATTCGCCCTATTTTTTCGGAAATCGGAAACGGAAGAGAAAAAGTGCCGGAAATCGGAAATTGGAAGACGGAAATCGGAAATCGGAATTCCGTTCCACCCCTGATGCCCACGCTAATAAGAGGTGGTGCCCGGGATTCAAATTTTTTTCCTAATCATTGAACTTCTGTACGGATTTTTCAACTTGGTTTATAACAAAAGCATACCTAAAATTATATTCTAGGCCTTGTTTGTTAGAAACAAGTTAAAAAGCACGTACAGAAGTTCAATGATTAGGAAAAAATTTGAATCCCGGCACCACCTCTTATTAGCGTGGGCATGCCTCTTTAAAAGAAGTTTGTTGTTCCGAAAATAAAATCGTTGGTTAAAATCTTAACCCTGGTGTGACAGGTTATGCACTGCTTTTGTTGTTGTTCGCATACGAATTTCACACTTTGTCGTGGTATTCACGCATTTGAGCCCCACCGCATTTGGGCCCCCAATTCAAATTTTTTCATATATATCCACGCGTAGTGATTTTTTTAGTTGTGAAGCGCTTCATCTTAGCTACAAAATGACACTAACAGAAAAAATATCCGCCGAGAAAAAAATTCATAGCTGTTTTTTACACTTTTACATCGCACTCTACATTGCACTCATTGGGACGCGCTTTAAGGTATGTGGGTGTGCGCATCTCAACCCCAAGAGTTAAGAGTTAGAGATTTACGCACTTACTCACCTTGACATCCTTCCGAGCAAGACTCAAGACCCAAAAATGCATATGGAGACTTTTTTTGCCAGCTTCAGTGACCAAAACCGGGTGAAATACCATTAACAACAGGTTGAACCAAGGCAAAAATTTATTTTTTCAAGTTTTCGGAAAGTGCCGAAATTCTTTTTTCCGCGCCTTACAAAATGTTTTATATTGTTAAGCATCTAAAATTGCCTTAGGAATTACTAAAACACGTTTTGGGAATTCCCAAAAATTTACAAATTTAGAAATTTGGCGACAAAGAAGTGTCCACGACGAAGAAACGGTCCGACGAAGAAGCGTCACGTACCGTACACTGACAAGGTAACCATCCAAGCTGTCTTCCTGATGTGATTTCGAGACCTATATAAATTTCATTTTCTTTCTGGCTGTCTGCCGACAATATTTAAATTTCACATATTAAATCGGCCGTGGCAAATTTTTTTTATATAGGTCTTGAAATCACGTCGAAAAGACATGCTGATGGTTTCCTTGTGAGCAAAATTTCGGAAAGCATAATTGCCAAAAAAATTAATAAATTTTTAGACGCAAAAACTTCTGGTCAAGAGAACAGCATGGTTTTCTGAAAAATTGATCTACTAACACCCCACTTCTAGCAACTTTTGACTATGTTTCAAATGCACCTGAAAATGAAAACTTGGACATGATTTATATTTATTACGCTAAGGTTTTTGATTCCACTCCACACTACAGATTATTAAAAAAGTTCATAATTTACCAGCTATTTTGATCAAACTTTTTTCTATGAGAGAAGATTAACCTATGTAAAAAGAGAGCGCCGGAAATTGCACGCCAACTTTTTCTTTTAGGTATAGAGGCAAGAATTTAAATAATTTTTTTTAAAGTGCTGATACTATCAGGTGCCCAAGATTCTAGTTCTTATAAGGTATCGTTTGTTAAAACACGCTTGCAAATATGGCCGAAAAAACTAAAAGTATGAAACAAATCAGAAAAAGTGATGATTTTCTGATTTGTCTGATACTTCTAGTTTTTTTTTACAAATGGCTCAAATTGAAAACACCCTTGAAATATGTAAATCCCCTCGAATTTATTTTTTACCCAGAAATTTGAATTTCGCACAAAATATGTAATCCCCCCTCAAATTTGAAATTTCCCCCTCAAATTTGCATTTTTAGTAAAATACTGCAGTAAATTTGCGTGAATCCGAATTTTATAGTCAAAAAAGACTTGTATCCAGGGTTGCGATTTGGGTACTGAATAGTACTTTCGAAGTACTAAATAGTACTAAAATAGTACTTATTAGTACTAGGGTACTAATTTAGTACTAAATACTATTTTAGTACCCAGTACTAATTTAGTACTTAGTACTCGTAGTACTTCTTCTATTTTTTTGCTGTTTTTACGTACAAAAGACACACTGCGCATATTTTTATTTTTTTTTCACCATAAAATAACTAAAAAATTGTTACTAAGACAAGAAGAATGCGTATCTGTGTGTTTTTCAATATGTGTGTTTTTATAGGCAACGCCATAAAATAAAAAATCGGATAAAAACCGGATTTTGGGTTGGGAGATAATAGAGTGAATACGGTATTCCAGTAGCGTCAAAAATCAATTGCCAATGTCATATTATGCTAATCTCTTGGTCATACGCATAGGCGTATCCAGGGTATGGGAGTCTAGCCAAGCTATAGCTATAGCTCCGTTAGTCAGGATTTTTTCATAACTATAAGCCGACGAACCCTCTTCCTCGTCAGAATTTTTTTCACCATCCTGTGTACGTGTTGTGACTTGAGAGCGAATAGAGAGCAGAGAGCGGAAATAAACGATAACTTTATTTCACTAGCACAACAATAATGATCTTATGATCGAGAGCAACAAAGGTCCTGACAACGAATCATAGCCGTGTCAGGACAATAACAGATTTAACCGGCAATACAACACCTCCCCTCGGTCAAAAGAGTCTTACAGAGGAGGTGCCTAATAATAATGCTTCTTTGTCCAGCTCATTTGAATGCGCTTCGGAGGAATTCTGTTTCTTCGCGGCCTTTCCACAGCAGGAGAACCACCGACAGAATCCACAGCAGCAGGAGCAGGATCTTCTTCAGCCGGAATTTGATTTACAGGTTGAGGAGCAACTGGCTTCGGAGGAAGACGGAAAGAGTCCAGCATGACGTCCAACCAGTCATCAGCATCATCAGAAAACAAGGAGCGAGCACGTATTTGATTGATGTGGAAACGGCTGACCTTTCCATTTGAGAGCTTGACGTTGTAGACGACGCCTTGATCAGAGAATAGCACTGTCCAGCCACCCACTGATGATCCGGATTTCTTCGGCAGAACACGGCATCACCATTCTTGAAGTAGCGCTTCTTGGCTCCATTTCGCCGATTGAACTGATCTCCATTTTGGAATCCTTAGACGAAGAAGCAGTAGACGAAGGAAGCAACAGGCCTAGCTTAGTAATTGTTTCCGGCCAGAAAAGCTTCTGCCGGAGACTTGCCATCAGGAGCTGCAGCACTCGGAGTGGTTCGATAGCTGATTAGGATTCTTCTATAGCATCCTCCGTTCCCTTCCCTTTGCACTTGAGTAGAGATCGTTTAAAGGTGTCGACGAACCTTCAGCTTGACCATTCGACTGAGAATGATAAGGAGGCGAGAACATGTGCTTGATCCCATTTGCTTCGCAGAATTGCTTGAAGACAGCGGCAGTGAATTGCGTAACCATTGTCAGAGACGAACTTCTGGCAGACCATTTTGAGAGATGAGGCGACGAAAGGATTTTGATAACAGCAGCAGCAGTAATTGACGGCATTTGAAAGACTTCCGGATACTTGGATAGCTGTCCACAATTATCAGAAAGGTAACTCCCTGTAGAGGTCCAGCGAAGTCGAGATGAATTCTTTGCCACGGCTTGGTTGATTTCGGCAGGAGAAGAGCTGATGTTTAATCGGCATCTTTGCGGCGGCAGCACAGGCATTGCAGTTTCGGACGAGGGAATCAATAGCTTCTTCCATTCTTGGCCAGTAGACGTAGGAGCGAGCGAGCTGTTTCATACGACTGATCCGGGATGACCATGATGGAGGAGCTTCAGCACAGCAATTGATGAGCAGTAGGCACGACACACGAGCACCAAAAAGCAAGCATTCATTGACCACAGACAGATGAATCTTTGTTTGTAGAAAGACTCCACAATTTTTGCAAAATTTGCTCGCGCCAAAATTTGCTCGCGGCCAAATTTGCTCGGCCATAATTGCTAGGTAAGTCTTCACTTAATGTTCCAGATCAAACCTCGAGTGACGAGGTTACGAAATACATTCTTAATCTTCTAGATCAAGCTTTAATGATCCCAAGCCATCTTCAATGATCTAGACAACTAGTGAGTTGACTAGGGTTTGCAGGCGCCTATGCCGTCCGGGAATATTAGTGCTTCAGGCACTATTCCTGTGTTCGGGAACATTAGTGGTTCATGTATATTAGTAGTTCGGGTTGATATATCGTTCGAGTGCATTAAATGGTTAGGGTAGATCATCCACCTACCTGTGAATCCACCTACTCTACTTCGCCTACCTCGTCTATTTCGCCCCACTATAAGTACACCTGACCTGGACCGCAGGGTGTACGTTATATCAAAGTTTGGCTATAGAGATTCCACCTGAACATTTAATATCCTATCTGGCTACTACCCACCCAAACTGGACATTCACCTACCCTACCTGGCAGAAAAGGCATTGGCGGAAAAGTGGACTTCAACACAAAAATCCACCTTAAATCCAGGCTAAAATCCACCATCACCAATTTGGATGGCAAGGACTTTTTTTTAGAAGTCACTATGATTATACGTGGTTGTGCTTAAAAGAAAGCCAAGATGTTGTACTTGAGGGTTCCACAAAAATATCTGAAATTAGTTCGCAAAAAATGGCAGAAAATTAGACTTAGACAAAAAAGGTGACGGATAACCCCGTTTGGACCGTCCACAGTGGTGTTTTAATTCACATAATGATAATAATCAACTATCATACATAATTTTGTCGAGACGAACAGGTGAACTAATAATCTAGTGGTAAAAGAGAGCACAGTTGACTTCCTGAAATGAACTACAACAACCGTTTTTTATTCATACATCTGAGACAAATAACGAAAAACTGAGAGGTTTTAACACTTTTTTCAACACATCAATAATCCTTCCTGTTAAACTTCTTGTTCCATAAAGCTCCACTAGGGCGAGAATTCTCTTGTCTGCTTCTTGGTATTGCCTTCTTTTCTTAGATGCTGGCTGACCACGGGTACACTGCTCATAAGTATGATCGCTCCGGCTCCATTCACAGCTTTCTTCTTAGCTAGGACTGCGTAGACCTATACAAAAAGTAAGCCAATTTGAGATATATGAAAAGGCATGCCTGGTGAAATGGAAGAAGTAATGGAGAAAGTCCGTCCAGATAAATATTGGCTATTTCGACAGCCCAGTCAAGGTCCCTGTAATAAACAAAATAGTGAATCACGCAAGAGGTCACAAGTCTCATTACCTATGAGGATCAAGCACATTCTCTTCTGAGGCCAGCCAAGAGAAACAGCTCAGTCTTGGCATCATCATAGCATTTGAACTCATGCGGAAAGAACACGTCCTGCACTCATTTGCTTGAACCAATGGAATCTGTTGCTTGACTCGTTTTCTTCTGACTTGTTTTCTGAGAGCACTTTTGCTTAGATTCGCTGCAACCATCGTCGAAAGTTCTTGAAGTTGTTACGGGAAGATCTATATGGGCATCTGAAACCAATCAGCTAGTATCCTCAAAACAACAATAGTAACTCTAAAATCATACAACTTGTGATTCGAGTTATATAGGGATTGTTCAGCACCTTTAGGCTGATTCTAGACCATCTAAGACAGATCTAGACCATTAAGGGTAAATCTAGAACACTGAGAAAAAATTTAAACCAGAGAAAATTATGGCTGAGCAAATTTGTCCGAGTAAATTATGGCCGAGCAAATTTCGGTCCGAGCAAATTTTGGCGCGAGCAAATTTTGGCCGCGAGCAAATTTTGGCCGCGAGCAAATTTTGGCCGCGAGCAAATTTCGGCCCGAGCAAATTTTGGCGCGAGCAAATTTTGTCCGTGTCCGTATCGGGACTACGCTTTCTCGTCGAAAACGGGAAAAAGAACACTACACCGAGAGTCGCACTATAGCGAGGGCTGTACACCGAACATACGCGCAATTTGGTACTTGGTCGTTTTGGTACGAAATTTTCAGTGAGAATTGTTTCGGTAAAGATTTTTTAGTAAGAAAATTTTCGGTGACAGCACGAAAACGGTATTTTGGTAAGAGATTTTTTGATACGCGGTTATCCAGTGTTGTGACTTGGCTGAAAATTTTCTCTCCTCTTCCTCATTCCTCATCGCCTCTAAAAATTTTCCTCTCCTCATTCCTCTTCCTCGTCGCGTCTAAATTTTTTCCTCTCCTCAGTCCTCTTCCTCTGAGGAACACTTTTTCCTTCCTCATTCCTCTGAATTTTCCTCATACGCTTTCAGAATGAACGAAACTACAACTAACTCTACACCTGGCGATAGAAAGGTCTCAAAAGGAGGTTTGTTCGACTACTTCAAGGACGCGACCCCAAGGACTCCTACTTCGACGCAATCGACTCCCAGCAGACAGTCTCATTGATGGTGGCCTACAAGAGTGAGTCGATTTCATTTGATTAGTTTAATCTACTAAAAGCCGAAGCCAATTTCAGAGCCGAAGCTCAGCCAATATGTGGGCCATAACAACAAGTGCTCGTTTATGGTGGAGTTTGAAAGGAAGATGCATCCGTGTGGAGCGAAGGTTGGTTTTATTACGGCTGGTGTTAGCGAACAGATTCCAGCTAGACATATTCAGACGGACAAACACAACGTGGGAAGGCATTTTCGAGACAAACACGCCGACTACCAAGGAGAGCCAATATGCCAATTTATCGTTGATCGCCCATTTCATCTTCAAGGGAGTTCTACAAGTGGCGGCCTTGGATGTCATTGTTCTCGACGGGAGCACACTGGGGAATATGTATCCAAGGTGGGTCATTTGATTGAATCATTCCAAAAAATAAGTAAATTAATTTTTTCAGCTCATCGATGAGGCGTTGTCTACTCTGGCTTTACCGCAGCTCTACTTTTCCGTTACCGATGAGGGGTCAAATATGCTCGTTGCTACCAGGTTGGTTGAATTTTCATTTGCCAGGTTGCATTTGTTTATTTTTATTCTTGTAGGAAACTTGCTATGGTCATCCACTTATCATCGCCACAACAAGCAGAGCCGGCGGATGAAGAGAAAACGGATGATTCAAGAGCCTTAAGAAGTCTTAAACAACAAGCCCACCACCTTCACCGACTCATGAACGTACTGAAAAAGTGAATCTTCCCTACATTGCTCTTGTTTTGCCGAGCCTCATGAATCTGCTGAAGAACCTACATGTGGGCAATAAATATTTTTATTTTAAAAAATGCATCTTCATCATTTTAGAGTGACTCCCTTCCTATAGTATGCAGAGCCCTCAAGGAGTCAATTGAGAAGCGGTTTCAGGATGTACTCTCCCGGCTATTCGTCCAAGCACAAGTCGGTGTTCACAATTGCTGCGCTGCTCGACCCCGGACTGCTCGTCACGTGCCTGAATCAAATTGGAGGGAATCGATGAGCGTATAGTGAGATTGGTGAGGATATATTTATGCTTCCATTTATGTTCTTACGTTTCTTCTACTTTCTTTCATTTCTTCTGAATCTTACATCTATTTTTTCTTCCAATCTCCAAATTTTTTTATACCCTTTTTAGTACGTTCTGACCCATGGACGAGAAGAGGAGACAAGCCTCGATGACTCCGAGAAGCATATTGTCTTTTAATTTATTGTTGCTTTATTTTGTCCACTCTTGAACGGATAAAATGTATTCGAGGAAACCTGGATTTTATTGACTGAAGGCTCAGTTTTGAGGAAATTTTTTTGTCTTCCTCATTGTCTCAAAAAAAAAATTCCTCTCCTCTTCCTCTTCCTCATCGCTCTAAAAAAGTTTTTCCTCTTCCTCATTCTCTTCCTCTGAGGAGAGGAAGAGGAGAGGAATGAGGATGAGGAATGAGGAATGAGGATGAGGAAGTCACAACACTGCGGTTATCTCGGTAAGTGATTTTTTGGTAACACCACGAAAATTTTGTACCAAACGACGCGTACCAAACCGACCAAGTACCGAATCGGCGCGTATATTTCGGTGCACAGCCATAGCGAGAGCGCACTATATCGAGAATGGACTGTATCTTAAAGTTCAAGCCTTTAAGAACTTTGAAAATTTCAAATTAATAAAGAGTTTTTTAGCTTAACAACTGTTGGCGTTTTGTTTTTCATTTGAATTTTTGTTTCTTTTTGTAGTTTTATATTTAACGAGCGTAGGTGCGCCCGTTGGGCGCTATGTTGCACTGTGATAGTTTCTACACGCAAAAATTTTTTTAAAGGGCCATTGCCGTCTTCGACAATGGTTTCCGCCGCCGATTCGAAAAAATATTCTTAATCATTGAACTTCTACACGGACTTTTTCACTTTATTTCTAACAAAGCTTCACCTAAAATTTAATTGTAGCCATTGCTTTGTCAGAAACCAAGCTGAAAATCCGTACAGAAGTTCAATTGTCAAGCGAAATTTTTGAATTGGCGGGGGAAATCCAGAACGGGTGGCCATGGCCCTTTAAGTAGCTAAAATATTTTTACAAATATTGTAAAACTTTGTCTTTTTTGAAAAAAGGTGACGCTACTCGTTTTTATGAAGCGCTTTTTGATAGGCAATTTCTGTAAGAAACATTAAGAAACAATTAAAAATGGCATCACTGATCCGCAGACTTACCAAAACGGTAAAATTTGTATACCAAAAAATCGGTCTTACAAATTTGCGTCTACTAAAACATTTTTTCGGGAAAGTATATGAAAGTTGAATTTAATAGTGTTCATATCCGTAAACTAATATCTCAAAATGTGCGGTCTTAGTAAATGACAGCTAAAAAGTACTTTAAAGCTCTGCTTTACCACTCATGATAATAAAACTTGTCTAATTGTTAGTTAAAGGAAAGGTACATCTCATGTCCGTATCTGGTCCCGCATGGAAATCGTTTTAATTGAAATTCAAACAAATTTGAAGGTTGCTGGTTCACATCTCCCTTGCCGCACACTTCATTTTTTCAACATTTTTTTGCCGAGCTTTGTATCGATTTTATCCTAACACTACGTGTCCAATGACGCGGAAAAGTGTGACTGCGACTGCGACTGACGCTTCAAATCGATTTGAATTTACGTCGCAGTCACAGTCGCGTCACACTTTTCCGCGTCATTGGACACACACTGTGACTGTATTTTTTATGGGTAAAACGGAATTTTGCGGCTAATTCTCGTAATTTTGCAGCTAATTCTCGTAATTTTGCAGCTAATTTTTTTTGCAGCTAATTCTCGTAATTTTGCAGCTAATTCTCGTAATTTTGCAGCAAATCCTTGTAATCTTGCAGCAAATATTAGTGAATTTTGCAGGAATTCGAATTTCCTAGTCAAAAAATGACTTGGATCGCTCAGAATCCCAGCCCGGAGTGGTCAGAAGCCCCTGAAAGTTGGTTTTTTGGGGGTTACTAAAGGGGGGGGGGGGTAAACTTTTTGCAAAAATTTGATTGAGCGGATCAGATTTCGGGTCCGATCGGCTAATTGCCCACAACTCCCATGAACCACTCCAAACCGTCATAAACCTGAAATTCTGAGCGATTAAGCCGATCGGACCCGAAATCTGATCCGCTAAATCGATTTTCTCGAAAAGTTTACCCCCCTTTAGTAAACCCCAAAAAACCAACTTTCAGGGGCTTCTGACCACTCCGGCGTGGGATTCTGAGCGATCCAATTCATCTTTTGACTAGGAAATTCGAATTCCCGCAAAATTCACTCATATTTGCTGCAAGATTACAAGGTTTGCTGCAAAATTACGAGAATTAGCTGCAAAATTACGAGAATTAGCTGCAAAATTACGAGAATTAGCTGCAAATTACGAGAATAGCTGCAAAATTACGAGAATTAGCTGCAAAATTCCGTTTTACCCATTTTTTATTTCGGACTTTCTTGGTCTCGACACGAAATTAACAATTTTGAATTTTTTGAGTGAAATTCAGGGTGCAGGATCATAATACCCAAAGACAAAATACCCAAGACAAAATACCCAAGGACAAAATACCCAAAGTACAAAATACCAATGGTCAAATACCCAATGGTCAAAATACCCAATATACATATGTGCAGATAATGTTCACTAAACGCTATTATCATAATATTATTATCATAATATGCACCATATGCTATTATCATATTAATAGGACGTCAAAAGCCCACTAAAAGACCACTCTTGGGTATTTTAGGTATTTGGGTATTTTGTCTTTGGGTATTTTGACCATTGGGTATTTTGTATTTGGGTATTTTGTCCTGGGTATTTTGTAATTGGGTATTTTGTCTTTGGGTATTTTGATCCTGCACCAAATTCAGGGTGAGGGAAGACCAGATAGCTCAGGACCACTCCGGAATGGCCAAAAGGCCGAAATAATTGGTTTTCTGGAGTTTACTAAAGGGGAGTGAACTTTTTGAGAAAAAATCGATTGAGCGGATCCGATTTCGGGTCCGATGGGCTAAATCGCTCACAACTCACCCTGAACCACTCAAAACACCATAAACCTGGAATTCTGAGCGATTAAGCCCATCGGACCCGAAATCTGATCCGCTCAATCGGTTTTTCTCAAAAAGTTTACTCCCCTCTAGTAAACCCCCAGAAAACCAATTATTTCGGCCTTTTGGCCATTCCGGAGTGGGTCCTGAGCCATCTGGTCTCTGCCCACCCCTGAATTTCACACAAAAAAAATTAAAAATTGTGGATTTCATGTCAAGAATCCAACCTGTGACAGAAATGAGTAAATCTGTGACAAAAAAGTGAATGTTTGACAAAAACACTTTTCCGCGTCATTGGACACACACTGTGACTGCGACTGTGACTGCGACTTTTTTGCCGTGTTATTGGACAACACTATGACTGCGACTGTGACTGCGACTGTGACTGTGACTGCGACTTTTGCCGCGTCATTGGACACCTAGTGTAAGGCTCTTGGAGCACAAAAAAGACTTAAGCGCAGAGATGCACGACTACATGAGCTAAGTTAGAGCCTAACCTACGTAAGAATTATTTAGTTTAAAGTGGTGTGCATTTAATCGTAATCGTACACAAATCACTCGAAAGTGACTCTGGATGCATGAAAAAGCATGCATACCACAGTTTATTTATGCGGTAGGCCCAGTATTTCAAAACTATGTTCAACATCTTTGATTTTTCGGCGAAAAGGGTTTCCCCCCTTCAGGCCTGGGGCTACCAGCCAGAGGCCAGCCATCCAAAAGTTAAAGGACAACCATCAGGATCCACCCGGCTGATCGGTCTGATCAGCTCGAGTACTTATACTTTTACGTGCACCACAAGTGGCTGGTTTGAAAGCGCTTTTACTGCTTAGAGAATTAATACTCTTTATTACTTATAGCCACTATAGAAGTGGCCCCTTTTGTCCCTTCCCCTCCCAATTCAGCCCTTGAACCTATTTAATTGCTTTTCTGGTCCTTTTATGGCGATATCATTGCTTGAAAATGTGTTTTGACCAATCCTAAAAATCTTGATTTGGGGGGGGGGGTAATAAGCCAGTAGGTCCGAGGATTGGGGGGGGTATAAGAAAGTAGCTGTTTTTGGGGGGGGGGTATAAGTCAGTAGCGCAAATATGTATTCGTTTATTCGTGAAACAACTGTCTTTCATTTTTTCAGTGTGAACGAGAATTATTTTCGCCTTACATAGTTTGTTCGTTTCAGCATTGCTCTTTCTTCATTCTTCCACTCATTCTGTGGCTTATTGCAAAGTTATTATTTTGTAGCAGAAATTTTCGATTTTTTGGCTGCATGACAGTTGCTCAACGTACTAATTGCTCAAACGACACTTACTCAAATGACAGTTTCCGAAACGACACTTGCTCAAATGACACTTGCTTAAACGACACTTGCTTAAACGAACTTATCAATGACAGTTTCCGAAACTACACTTGCTCAAATGACACTTTTAACCTTAACAAAAGTAATTACATTAGAAAACTTCTTTTGAACTAACTTCTTGAATTGCAAAGGATCCTCTTCCGGGTCGATGCACTCCAACTTGTTGTATTACTTCATTTCAATAACTGCATGCTTGTTACTGCACATGCGATTGCTCCATGTCCCTGTACATGTGTTGTGTTTTCCGAAGAAGGAGTTAGTTCGCTTCAGCGGAGGACAACGCACCTCTAAACCAGAAATCAGTTTAAAAATCTCATAAAATCATACCTGAATCACTGGCAGGCACTTTCACTTCGTCACACATTCCTCTTGAATCTATGACGCCACACTGGAGTTAAGCAAGACCTTGTGGTATATAATAAAATACTTGGAAAATCGGAATATCCTGAACTTACCGGATGAAGCTTTCAGTAGTACCGACCAGATATCTGACGTGAAGAGGGACTACATGCATTGAGACAATTCATGACTTCTTTCTGACAGCGGCGTAAACTCTTGCATGACCAACTGCTTTAGGATGGTAACTAAAATTTCAATATTTATCACATTATTTAAGAACACCGATCTCATCTTTTGAATTCAGAATTCAGTCACTGAAGTCTTTGTGAAAGAATCTGCTAGCTTTTTCTTCTTCTTTTTTCAGCTCGATTTTCCAGATGAGGCTCATTCTGGAGCAAAAAACATGAGAAACAGCAATATTACCAACAAAAAGCAGAAAAAATCAGCAAAACAAAGAGAAATGATGAAGAAAACAATGTTGAGAAAAAAACATTTTTTGAATAACAAAGTGCGATATTTTCAAAATTTGCCATGCGATGTGCGATGTTTTTGAAAATTTTCGTGCGATGTTGCGATGCGATGTTTTTTCGCCCAAATTGGCTGCGTGCGATGCGATGTTGCGATGCGATACATCGCATCGCTTCTATCTTTACTTTTCACCAGTATATTATTTTTTTCACCATTAAATTGAATTTCGAACAAATACTTATTTCTACCAGTAAATTTTCGTGATTTAAGCAATTAAGGCCAAAATTTTGCGGAATTCGATTTTTTTCAGTTAGAAATAATTTGGATTGCTCATAATCCCACACAGACCGATTTAAAGCCAATCAAAACTGGTTTTTCGGGGTTCACTGAAGGAGGTGATATTTTTACGAAAAAGCGATTGATCGGATCAGAATTTCATTCAGATGGGCTAAATCGCTCAGAATTTTAAACTTAACCATTCTCAACCACCTCTAACCATCCTAAGGATGATATGGTAGTTAGATACAAGTAGATACTAATCACTCTAAACCATAGAGGTGGTTGAGAATGCTTGAGCGTGAAATTTTGAGCAATTTAGCTTATCTGACTGGAATTCTGATCCGCTTAATCGCATTTTTAGCAAAAAGTTCACTTCCTTGAGTAAACCCCAAGAACTCGTTTTCATTGGCTTTCAATCACTTTGGGTGGGATTCTGAGCAATCCAAGTTTATTTTTGACCAAAAAATCGAATTATCAACAATATTTTGCCTAAATTGCACAAATCACTAAATTTACTGGTTAGAAATCAGTAATTTACTGGTAGAAATAAGTATTTGTTTGAAATTTAAATTTACGGGTGAAAAGAAATAATTTACTTTTGGAAAGTAGTATTTTACTGGTTACAAACTAGCTATAGCCGTTCGCCAATCTCTTCTAACGTTTGACTCAGAACTTTTCAATTGTTCCATTGCGATGAGATTTTTTGTGTTTTCGACTAAGAAAAGCGGAAAATCCGAATTATACCAAATTTGTCTCTTTTGTTTAAATTTTCATTTTTTGTTGGCTAGTCAAACAATTGCTTTATTTTTCTTTGATTTCCAGGCATTCAGGTGAATATTGATTCAGCCTGAACAATAGACAGTGAACAAAGATTAAGTTTGATTTTCGTCGATCATTTTTTCTACTCTTTTAAAACTTGTGTAAAATGGGACAAAATCAGGGTTCGAGTTTGATTGAATATTTGTCCAAATGTCTGAAAATTAGCGAAAATGAAGAAATGTTTGACCAGCCAACAGAATGAAAGCGGAAAATATGGTGTCATTTATTCGTTTCTCCACGTTTTATCTGTCGAAAACACAAAAATTCTTCGTGATAAGACAAATTTAAAAAAGCTCTGGGTACAAAACGTATAGGGAGACGAATGGTAGAGAATTAAAGTGTCGGATTGGCTTTAAAAGTGTCCGGTTTTCAAATTCCCTTAAAAAAGCTTAAAAGTGTCCCGGATTAGCTGAAAAGTGTCCCGGATTTGTTGAAAAGTGTCCGTTGTCTAATTTCTCCATAGAAAAACTACCAATGCATACATTATAAAAATAGAAATAGCATTACATCGCCAGCTGGACCGAACTTATTGGGTTGGCGGGCGGGTTTTTCATTTATTTAAAAATAGTGTTTAAACGACTCCTAAGTAATATTTATATGCTTAAAACAATAAGAAAGTCAATTTCTAACATTTTTCCACACAAAAAATGGTATTTTTGAAAAAAAATTTTTGACTCTTTTTCCTTGGGGACCAAGGCAAATTTCCTGTATTAAGGTATTCTACCCCGTTTGGTCACTGGACTGGCAAAAAGAGTCTCTTTATGCATTTTTAATCAAGAGTCTTGCTCGGAATTATGTCTAAAGGTAAGTGAGTGCGCACATCTCTAACCAACCAAGCCCCCTGCGCCCCTTCGGGGCGCAGGAAGCTTGGTTGCTTGGGGTTGAGATGCGCACACCCACATACCTTAGACGCAAATCACTCGTAAGTGACTCTGGATGCATAAAAATGTATGCATACCAGAGTTTCTTTATGCGGTAGGCCCCAGTCAACAAAACTATGTTCAAATTCCATCTTTTTGTGTATCCAGGTACCCTTTCAGGTTGGATTGCCTTGGGGACAAGGCAAAAAGTCGAATTCAGTCAAAAAAAATTTTTTTCTAAAAATTTATTTTTGTGGAAAAATGTCAGAAAATAACTTTTTTATCGTTTAAAGCATATAAAATTACTTAGGAGTCATTTAAACACTATTTTATATATGTGAAAAACCCGCGCCCCCCCCCCCCCAACCCAATAAGTGCCGCTGGACCACCACTCAGTATTCTGCTGCACCACAGCTTGAAAGTCACTCTCATCGTCAACAGCACTTGATTTCTTTCCAGTCACGCACATAGATTTGCTTTCTAAAGAAAAGAGATTGTATACTCCTCGAAAAACAGCAACGAGCGGCATAAACAAATGGTCTGTGCTCGCAAAATTATATATGACACAACAAGTAATGGAAGAACAATAAAGTAAATCAAGACTTTTAAGCCAATCCGGGACACTTTTCAACCTAATCCGGGACACTTTAAGCTTTTTTAAGGGAAATTTGAAAACCGGACACTTTTAAGCCAATCCGGGACACTTTTAAGCCAATCCGGGACACTTTTAAGCTAGTCCGGGACACTTTTAAGATTTCTACGAGACGAATTTGCCAAACCATATAATTTAGGGCGTTATTAATTTTGCCTCCTAATTACTGAAAAATGCCCCTAATTCGCTGAAAAAAGCCCCCTAATCAGAAACTGAAAAGTTTTTTTTTTTATTTTTACGTTTATTTTTCAGAAATTTTGACTATCGTGTAGCCCAGGATCTGAGCTGTCTAACGAGCTATCACTTATTGAATAATCACGGAATGTACAGATTCAGGGGTAGAATAAAGTAGCTTTTGTTTTTTCTCACATTTTTTTCGAACCCCTAAATTTGTAAAATTTATCTAAATGATTCAGTAGAGTTTGATAGCTCGATAGAAAGCTGAGATCTTGAGCTACAAATAGTAATTTTTTTTGAAAAATAAACGCAAAAACTGAGAAAATTCAATTTAAAATGGCTAAAATTTTTCAACCCCGCCAAATTATTCATCTACCCCGCCAATTATCATTCACCCGCCAAATCGAAAATGAAGTATTCTCGAAGTTTTTATGTCGTAAAATTTTTTCTTCTAATCATCATGTAGCCCTGAATCTATAGTTTCTGATAAGCCATCAACTGACCACTTAGTTAAAAAAAATTGAGAAAATACCCATTTTTATGAAAGAGGTGTTGTTTCATACAAACGGATATTTCTCAAAACTTTCTCAGCAACAAGGAGTCAGTTGATAGCTTATCGAAAACTAGAGATTCAGAACTACATGATGATCAGAAGAAAAAAATTTACGACTTAAAAACACTGAGAAATACTCATTTTTACGAAACGGCGGGTAAAGAAAAACACAAAAATAACTATGAGCGAATTTGGTGAAAGTACTTACAGCCAATTAAAAATTAAGGGCATTTTTCAGCGAATTAGGAGGCATTTTTCAGTAATTAGGCAACATTAAATATTACCCAGAATCAGGGTTCGAATCGTCTTTTTAAAAAGATTTGTCCTTTTATTGGCACCCCAAATTTTTTATTTTTAAAAATTTAGTCCAAATCTTTTTTTTCGCTTCAAAATGGCAACAAGCACTGAATTAAATGACCCTTTTACTTCAAAAACAGTCAATATGTCCTTTTTACCCAAATTCTTTTTTGAAATTTTTCATTCGGAGTCCTGCCCATAATTTATTTACACAAATTATAACCAGATCAGAAAACGGACTTTATCGACATCGAAGAGGCATTGTTAGCTTAGTCTCCCTTTTTTTTTGAAAAATGCCTTGGTCCCAACTATTGCAGTTATTTCAATATTGATATTGTAATGTTGTATTGCCCGTTGAATCTCTTATTGTCTTGACACGACTACGATTCGTTGTCAGGGCCTTGTTGCTCCCGCTGTGTTATAATTCATTTGTTGTGCTTGTAGAATAAAGCTGCCGTTAAGTTCCGCTCTCTCTCTGCTCGCTCTATCTCCTCTCAAGTTACAACATTGGCGCAGTCGCTATGGATGTTAAAAGAACTTAAAACTCTGGTGGAAATTCAGCAAGCCTCAATCGCTCAGCAATCAGCTCAAATGGCTCAAATGGTGGCTCTTCTTAGCAAAAATCGTGGTGGTGGTGACAATGCTCCTCCTGCTATCTCAACGTTGCCTCAATGCCGGACAATGGAAATCTTCTCAGCTGATGGACAGCGATCCAAGCAAGTTCGAAGACTGGATTGCCCGCTTCAAATTCTCTCTCGACTGCACAGCTCCGAATATGGTGGATCCCTGCAAGGTGAAGCTCCTCATGACCAAGCTCTCGTCTGAAGCCTTCTCTGAGTACCGAAAGCTGCCTGCCAGAGATGTTGTGGACTTCAATCTCGACGAAACAGTAAGTGGCCTTTCTAAATTAATTTGCTCATTCTCGCTCGCTGGTGGTGGATCGCTTCGAATGCTCCGTCTGCTGAAAGAAAAGGAGAGGAATTCCGCCACTACGTCAATCGTCTCAAGGTCAGCTCCGTCTATTCAATTCAGCTCTCTCAAAGAGGAAGAATTTAACTGCCTTCTCCTGCTGCTGGGTCTCAAGTCAAACCAAGATGCTGCTCTCCGAACTCGCCTTCTTCATAGAATCAACGAAAAGGGGGAGGCCGTCAAGTTCGAAGAAAGGTGGAAGAAGCTGCCTATCTATCTACAATTGCTGAAGCCAAACATCTGGAAAGGAACCCGATTCCGTCGCCATCAATGCCATCGCCTTCCAAAGAGAGCGTCAACAACAATTCTCCGCCGAAAACCGTGCCCGCCGCCGTCTGCCTGCTACCGCTGTGATCAAATGCATTGGTCCGAAGATTGTCCGCACGTCAATCACCGATGCTCAAACTGCAACAAGCCTGGTCATCTGGAACGCCAGTGCCGCGCTATCAAACTGCCAGCCAAATGCCGCTAAGAAGAAGTTCCAGCCTCAGCGCCGAATCAATCTCGTCCAGCTACCATCAATAATGCTAAGCCAAGTCAGTTCCGCTTGCAATCTCTTATCTACTGCCGCGCTGGTCAATGGAACTGCTATCGACTTCACTGTGGACTGTGGTGCTCAAGTCAGTACGCCTCAATCAGTCTACTATCGCTGCTATGTGGAATCAAAGTACTCCAACAAATTTCCAAGGACGATTCCTCATGGGACCAAGTGCAATTTCCTGGGCGAAAGCAATGCTATTTTCCAAGCAAATGGTATGTCCGCAAACCAAAGCTTTGCCGTGGTCAAATCTGGATTCCAAATCTGCTTGCCTGCCTGCTATGTCCTCTTGGATTTCTCTCAAAGCGCTTGGACTCTCTGGTGCCTGCCGTTGGTTCTGCTGCTACCTCAAGTGCTGTGGAAATGTTCCAAATTTCCAAAGTTCCTGCTGCCAGAACAATGTCCTATTGGTGCTCTCCAAATCTGCCAAGACGTTGCCAAATCTTCCGCTTCTACTCCTTCTGCCGCTAAGATGCCTCGCAAACATCTCCAGAAATCCGCTGCTCCTTCCGCTGCCAAGGTGCCTTCCAAACATCTGCTAAAAACTGCTGCTGCTGTCAAGATGTCGCCGAAACATCCGCTGAATACAGCTGCTTCCGATGCTACTGCTACTCTCGCTGCTGCTATGGTGGCAATTAAGCCTCTGCTTCCGAAATTGTCCAAGTCTCAGGAAGCAATTCGCCTGGATTCCGCTGGACCGCAGACTGGTACCATTCTATCGCTCAAGAGAAGGAAGGAAATTGGACACGTTGGTTTGACTGCCACTCAAGGATTCTTGCTGTGCCTCCGTAATCCTCAATGCCTCTTTCCTGATGCCGAATTACCTGCTGAATCCTTTGGGTCAAGTGCTATCAGTCTTCATGGACATGCCTTTGTCTACATGTGCTGCTCTGCCTGTGTCCTCTGCTGCCTCTCAACTGCTGGCTGCCTCGCTATTGAAGCTTTCCAAATTCCGCCCAAGTCCAAATCTGCTCCGCTCCTTCTCTCAGTGCCCTGTGCTGCCTTGGATGCTGGTGGTGGTGACTCTCCTGCTCAACAAGGATTCAAAAGAATTGGACTCCAGAACCTCTCCCGCTAGAATCTTTTTGACCGAGGAAGGTGTTGTATTGCCCGTTTGAATCTCTTATTGTCTTGACACGACTACGATTCGTTGTCAGGGCCTTTGTTGCTCCCGCTGTTGTTATATATTTTGTTGTGCTTGTAGAATAAAGCTGCCGTTAAGTTCCGCTCTCTCTCTGCTCGCTCTATCCGCTCTCAAGTTACAACAGTAATTTTTTCAGTGTTAAGGTAGGGTTGTCGATTCGATAATCGAAATCGATTAATCGCACTCATTAATCGAAAAATTTCGATTATCGATTCGATTCGATTAATCGAAATTTCGATTATCGATTCGATTCCATTATTAATGGAATCTTCTGTAGTCTTTAAGGTAGCCTTTTATATCACACGGAGAATGTGTACACATGGAAAAGCCAAAGTCTGAAGTAATTGCTGAAAAGAAAAGTCTGAAATAATTCCCAGAAAACACAAGCTTAAAGTAATTTTTGAAAGCCAAAAAAGTCTTAAGTAATTTTTTGGAAGCCAAAGTTCGAAATGATATGTAAAACACGAGTGTTTTACATATGTCTAGCATGTCTAGGACCCATTTCATGATAAAATAGAGGTTTTCGAAAACTGGCTTTTTAATGAGAAAATCCAAAATGTTCTGGTAAATTGAAATCATCAGATACAAGTTTGCGAGCAATAGATAGCCCTGATTACGCCCTTGTTCTGGTATATTACACATCTAAGTGCTTCTTTAATTTGAGCGAGTAACGCCGATTTTTCGCACACATTCCAGGTGGTAGGAGTAGGTGAAAGTGACCTTTTTTAGGAGCTATTTTACCCATTCCACTCATACCTTTTCACGAAATTTTCGGGTTTTTCGATTCGATTAATCGAAAATTTCGATTTTCGATTTTCGATTCGATTAATCGAAAATTTCGATGCATCGACAACCCTAGTTAAGGGTGATTTGGTTAACAAAATCCCCTAAAAATAACAACTTTCAAAACAAACAGGGGACTAAAGATTTTCAAGAAAGAACAACAGGGGCCAGGCTAAAAAATGCCCACTAAGGTCAGTATGGCCTGCCTATCTACTCTAATGGTAGCCTTACCCTCTCCTCTAATTGTAGTCCTCTCTGATAGTAGCCCCCTGGAGGAGGTTGAAAATCGGCCTATTTAGGCTGATTTTGCCCCTTCCCCCTCTTATTGTAGCCGCTTCTAATAGTACCCCTCTCCTTCCCTAACCTCCCCGTTCTCGCACACCATAGAGGGTGGTTGAAAATTAGTAGCCCCAGGGCTACTATTGAAGTGAATACGGTACCCTCAAACGCTTATAAAACTTTTTTCGAAAGAACCACTTCTGATCCCAACCTTCTTCCTGATGTGGCTTACACAATTATTTTGACAAATAGCTAAAGTTTCATGCCTGGTTTTTTACATTTTTTAGGCTATTCAATTGAACAAATCATGGCTGCTGCTTTCCACGTGGACCCTATTTCGCACTACTTCGACTTTGGTCAAATAAACGGTGAAAGAAGAGGTTTGAGTTTTATCGGTATTGCTTAACTCTTCATATACTGAATATTCTATTGCCTCCAATGTATAGAAATTAATTGATGATCCAATGAAAGTTTATATGAATGAATACAGTAACTTGAATAAGCATTACGGCCTTGCCTCATTGCAGTCGTCCGATTATTGAATTAGTTTGTCAATTTTTTGAATTTAAAAATTCTCAGCAACCTTTTTGTAATGTTTTTTTATCGAGAATGTAGCTTTTTTTTGTGTTTATCTATGCGAATTTCACAAAACGAGAAAAATATAACTCAGACATGAGTGAAGTCTGTAAGACAGCATAGCTCTTAATTTTCAGAATTTGACGTGATAGATAAGTAATTGGATGTGGTATCGACGTTATGTACATTTTTCCATTCTGGAACTACTCTTTGTTCTAACTACTTAGGCCTTAGGCTTTGGCCTTAGACTTAGGGTAGGCCAGCGTATGTCAGGACGGACTAATGCATGTCTTACGCACATTTTCCGGTTAATCTCGGACTGGACTAATATTTGAGTGCTTTTTATGAGGTTTATAAAAAGAGATTTGGGACAAAAGGTACAAAACGTCAACGCACCAATTGGATTAGTCACAATATGAGATTTTTTATTTTAGCCCAGTGCAAGTATCTAAACTGCGGAGTCGTCCTCAGAAGAAGCCGAGAATCTGCACCATCATCTGCTCCAGACGCATCCAGAAATCATGCCGATGCCAACGACTACGCAGCTCAGCAACAGGTGTTTTTTCCTTTTTGAAACTTTATCAATAGGATGACAAGCAACTCTAGCAAATTGTTTGCAAAATTTTCAGCACCCCGTTAGAGCTTAGAAGTGTAAATATAGTGCTATACAATATCAACCCTTGTCAATCGATGCCTGTTCTAGAGTGCATCTTGTAAAATTATTTGTTCACATCTTTTTCAAAGCTTTTTGCACAGATTTTCCACATTAACTTCAGTGCTCATACGTAAAAACTCATAAAATATAGTGGGCGAGCATTGACTTTGTTAAAAGGGCAAAGTCACCTGTTTTTGAATTTGTCCCGCCAATTCAAAAAATTCTCCGAAACATTGAACTTCTGTACAGATTCTCAGCTTAGTTTCTAACAAAAAGACCTAGAATTTAATTTTAGGTTATAGTTTTGTTAGAAAATAACTTAAAGCATCCGTAGAAAAGTTCAATGATTCGGAAATTTTTTGGATTGACGGGGACTAAATTTGTAACGAGTGACCATGCCCTTTAAGTATAGCATGTTTTTCACATGATTATGAACAGGCATAGTCTCGCTGAATAAATTAAGCGATTCTCAGCTGCGAAAAGTGGATGCTACCTGACTTAACTTTTGATATTTGGAATTTTATTTAATATATCTTGTTACCTCACTACGCACCCCAAAAGCATCATAATTGGTCCAAGCGCTAATTTTGGCAGCTTGCGGCAAATCTTTACACTCTAGTAAGCTACTCTACAACCACGAGAAAAAGTTGCAAATGCAGTAAATGTTCTAATAGTGCCCGGGGGCTCTTTTTCCAGTTTTCGATATTTCCACTTCCACCCTCCTATTTCAATACTTTTAGGTGAAAATCTACAATTCACAAAACAGAATCGGTAAAGATTCTTCGAATTAAAAAAATTAAAAAACAACCTCGCAAAATATTTACTTTGTCTCAAATTAAAACCCTCAAAATCAAGAAGAGGGTAAGCGGTGGTCTCTATTAGAGAAGAGCACTCTATTAGAGCATTTAAGGTAAGCTAGATACACAATTGTTATACTACTGTATGCAAGCTAATACTACTAGTTCTGTAAAGTAATCTTTGCTGGTAAAAATGAGTTTTCTAATCTATCTCGTTTCAAGAGAAACTTATAATGTACACAATTTATTGATTTCAGACGCCAGTACATGCTGCCCGACAACCTAATTTGATGAGATCTCTTTTGCCCAATGAGACACTGCTAGAAATTATTCTATTTATTCTTTTGGACAGTACAAAGACATGATTTTTGTGTCCAAGATATTTGCCAAGGAACTTTTACCTCGTTTTATATCCTATTGGACCACTTACGAACCAACCAAAGTATTCTTTTATCATTAACCATGAAACAGTTTCACTTTTGGAAAATTTTGCAACTTTTATATAACTTAAGAAAATTTTTTTCACAGGAACTCGCTGCTCTTCGAAATCAAGTTCAAGCTCAAAACGTGCAGATTCAGCAGCTGACGCAGACGCTGACGCAGACGCAGCAGCAGATGCAGCAGCAGACGCAAATGCAGCAACTCAGCAGACGCAAATTGCAAATCTTCGCACTGGATTCCGTCAGCTTTGGGATCAGTACTATCAAAACGATCCTAACTATCCGTTCCCTACTGTCAGTCTTTTTGCTTCAATTAAATAAAGCATTAATAGTATTTCAGGAATCTTCATGTCTCGAAAATCAGCTGCACGTGATTGAATCTATTGCAAATGTATTTTTGTCTAAATATGACCCAGATATACATATTTTTCGAATAAACAATTCTAAAAAGGGTTAATTGTTATTTTTTGGCTCTCATCTACTTTAAGCGTCCATAGTCTCTTGAAGCGTCTAAAAAAATGACATACCTTAGACACAAATCACTCGAAAGTTGTATCGTTGTATCGAGCTTCATTAAAGCGAGTTTAAACTGCATTATAAACAGTGTTTTAAATATCTAAAGTTGCACCAGCACCAGCACGGGAACAGGAGTTGGCACGGCAGCGGCACCGATGTTGAAATCGGCACCGGCACCGCAATGGTGCCGGCCGATCCCGGCACCGAAAGCATCAGAAACAGTTTTTCACTCAAAAAGTTTATTTTAAACATTAAAACGCTTAGATTATATCACAATATACCGTATTTTTTTATTAAACGGCCCTCTCTAATAAACGGGCCCTCTCGACTTTGAGGACTTATACTTCAGCCCAGAGTAAATATTTTGCTTATCTGTTCACTGCGTTTTCTTAACTCCCACGAGAATCTACCGATTCCACTTTTTAGATTTTGGTTGAGCGCCCGAACATTTCGAGATCCACTTCAAAAATTTCCGATTTCCGAGGGTTGAAAAATAAACGGGCCGGCCCGTTTAATAGAGAAAATACGGTACATTATATTGAAATTAAGAAGGACTGTTTTTAAAAAAGTGACGAATTGTGTTCAACGGGACACCTGAAAAAGTTGCTCTACGCTTGCAAATGTGGCAGGACATGGCAACACTGTGAGGCAATGTTTGCTAGTTTTGGAAAAGCTTGAAGATGTTTTTATTTCTAGAAAATATGAGATATTACAAATACCGCTTGGTTTCCTTTTCAAAATTCGAAAGCATTGGTTTTACTAAACCGTTGAAACCATACCACTTTTGAGTCCGGATTCGTTTTAGCCATAACCTTTTTTTATTTTTAGTTTTTAGCAAGATCTTTTTTCGTTCGAAAGAGGACACGACAGGCATTTGTTTGGTACATAACATCTTATATACGAAAAGAGAGGGAGTGGCCAGTTAGCGATGGTTTTTTTTTCAAAATTTTTGATATTTTTGCCATAAAAGTACTCTTTTGTAAACAACAGTTTTTCTGGGGCCACCCAGTAGCTGAAATTTCTTCATAATCCGAATCGTAGAACAGAATTTCAAAATAATGCGTAGTTGCTGAGATATTACCTAAAGTTGGATAGTCATTATTTAAAAATCACAAGCATTCAACTTTAGTCATATCTCAGCAACCACGCGTTCTTTTAAAATTCTGTTTTCGATTCGGATTCTTGAGGAAATTTCAGCTACTGGGTGGCCACAGAAAACTATTTTCCACAAAAGAGTTCTTTTATGGCAGAAAATATCAAAAATTTTGAAAAAAACCATCGCTAACTGGCCATACACCGAAAGAGAGTTGTCTGTGCGTCATCACGAGATTTTAAATGTATCGAAATGTTTTGTCTCGAGATGAAAATAAATGAAATTTTTCTCGAGTCTTTGGTAGCGAGAGTCGTGCCCTCATTGTTACTTCTCGAGCATAGTGAGCAGTCGCTCTCTCGAATTAATTTGTGGTTGTGTCTCAGTGAGACTCTTATGTTTTTTCTCGACTTATGTGAATCTACAAGTGCTTGGTTTGAGTTTCAGTTTTGGATTGAATTTTGTGGTCTCGAGTCTTTTTAATTTTTTTTGAAATTTCTTTACTCAATTATGAATCATTTTTCAGTCCAAGTTGTTCAACAATGATAAATACTTGAAGAGCTTGGACTGTACTTGGTTCATGGTCGAGTCTCAAATTGAAGAGTAATGAAGAGTAATTAAGTCGAGGTACTTGAGGGTAAGACTTGATTCATGATGCAGTCTTATGCAGTTATAATTTTGTTTAGATTTTTTTCAAGCATCTTTTGGTTTGTAAATCACATGTGTCGACTCGAGTATGAATCATGGTCCACTACAGCTACTTCAACAATGGTAAGACTTGAAGTGGTTGGACTGTGCTGTGATTCATGGTTGAATCTAAATAAAATTGGGACAAAGTCAAACTGCTTGATGTAGACTTCAACTTGAAGCGTTCTATCTTGAATCATGGTCTAACCTTCTTGCATACCTTCATGGTCATATTTCACGTGTGATCATGATCATGTCTTTTGTATCATAGTCACTTTTCATGGTCATGTCTCATGTGAATTTGATATTGCTCATTCTACACGGTTTTTTTCCCTGCTAATTTTTTGTGTATCATTACTTTGATACTTCAGTCCTCTGCTCAAATAAGTGGTAAAAAAAATTACCAAAAATTATATTTGCTCTAATTTCGAAATCACAGGAGAATAGTTGACTTTTAGTATTCTTTGAGTTATTTCAGCGAGACTTTCGTCGTATTTTTGATCCGATTGTTCCTCGTGTGTTTCCTCTCGAGTATTTGTGGACCACCAACACGAGAAGCACAACGAAACAAAGTAAATCTTTATACAATCTTCCGGCATCAAGCAAAACGTATGCCTTAGTGCATCATTTAATAGGAAGAGGCGCTTTTATAAAGCTCTACGCGAAAAGTGGTTACGTTCTTTATCGCTTCTTGAGCAGTTCAATAGACGCTTTTACAATTCTGACCACAGCAAAAAGACATTGCTTTTGTCAATCCGGTAGATCAAAAGTATGCCTGTATGAATCTCAACACACACGTCTAAAAAGGTTAGAAATAGAGTGAAACTGTGAGTCTGGGAAAGGACTTCATAGCTCACGGCTCATGTTCCGGTTATGTGTAAAAAGACGCTTTATGAATTTCACCAGAGAGCACAAAGCGAACACTTTTGTGAATCTAGCGACAGAAATAGACGCTTTGTCAGCCGTATGAAGAGTGGATAAGTCATTGATAGTGATGATATGTGATCGTAGTTTTCTCAGATTTCATAGATCTTATAATTATTCTGAAAGTGAAAATATCGAAAAGTAAATTTAAAAAATTTACGGAAATATCAGCAGAAATGAATCGAAAAATGCTACAGAAATATAGGGAAATATATCAAAAAATGCTGCGAAAATATTAGCGAAAATAAATCGAAAATAATTCGCGAAATCAGCGGAAAAAAAACTCGCCCGTAGGCGGGCAAGCTCTAGTAACTTATATAGTAACTTATAAAAGTTGCAAGTTGTTCACTGGAAAATGACTGTTAAAAATTATCGAAAGTTCCCTTACCACACCAGCATTAGTCTCTTGCTTGCCTGACCGAGTGGCGTGTTGTTTTTAAAGGGTTTGAGTTCAATACGGCCTGAATTCAATTTTTTACCCATAGAATAGTTAGTGAAGGGAAAAGTTCGGCTCTATATGTGTTCGCGGGCACCCCCGAAAAAATTTGCCTTGGTCCCCCTGTTGATTTTTTAAACAAATTTTTTAAATTTTTCTTATAGCCGGCTTAGGCAACAGTAGGCCAGCGTATAGATATTTGGACCGGAACCGGAATTTTAGATTTGTGAAAACCCAAACCGGAATTTTAGATTTGTGAAAACCGGAACCGGAATTTGATTTTTGTGGAAACCGGAACCGGAATCGGAACCGGAACTTCACTTTTGCCGAAACCAAAACAGGAGTCGAAAAAAAGAAGTTTTCGAAAAAAAATCGCTGCCTGTTTACATGATTTTTTGTATATATTGATATTTAAGACGAAAAATTCGTTTAAAAGTTGAAAATACGCGTTCAAAATCAGCCGAGCAAGAGCAAAATTATGATAGAGTTGGGCTCGGGATTGATACTTGGACCGGAACCGGAATTTTAGTTTTATGAAACCGGATCCGGAACCGAAATCACATATTTTTTCGCGATCGGAACCGGAATCCAAAAAAGGACCGAATTCTGGAAACCGGAACCAGAATTCCGGGCCAACTCTACAGCGTATGTTAGAACGTACTTAAATGTGTTTTCCAAACTTTAAATAATGTAAGAAAACATGTTTAGGTCCGTCCTAACATACTCAGGCCTACATTGTGCCTAAGCGCAAGCCCAAAAAGACTCTCAAATTTAACCACATCATTGATGACATGGCTGGTTAAGTGCACAATAGTTGATGAAAGGTGCATGTTTAAAAGGAAAATAAAGTATTTATAGAAAAGAAATTACAATAATTTTTTTAAATCAACAGGGAGGACCAAGGCAAAATTTTTTCGGGGGCCTGCGAAACATATAGAGCCAAAAATTCTGTCGTCATCTGATGTGCAATGCACAGTTCGCCGATCTTGGTGAACAGAGAATATCGAAAAAAAGTTCACACAAGCAAAAGTCTACTGTTGGTGTGTAAGGAAAATTTGGATATTTCTTAACAGCGATTTTTCATTTTCAGTTTTCACTTTATAATGCATGTTTGCTACCAAACAATGCCTACTTATGGCCAATTATCTGGCCACGAAAAACATTGTGGGGCGCGCACTTACCAACCCCCCTGTGGTTCGAAATTTTTTTTTCTCAGAACCAAAAAAACACGCGGCTTTCTCATGTAATCGGGGTCGAGAAACACGAATATGATGTTATCTCTTCCACCTGATCACTCCCCGGGGGGGGGGATTCTATAGTGCAACCCAGAGTAGATCAGTGATTCGAATCTCTAACATTGCTCAACAAAATCCTTAAATTATCTGACTACTTGCTCAATACTGCCTTGCTTTATCGTTTGTTTTGATATTATTTTGAAAATGGTTACAAATACTCATGTTTATGAGTAGAAGAAAGGTGTAGAATGGAAAATAACTGGTGTACCAAAGGTCCTTGGGGAGATTTTTAACCCATTTTGCAAAACAAAAATTTCTCTTATAACAAAATCCAAACAATAGGTTTTGTAGCGCTGGCGATGCTCTATCGAATGGTATCTTTGGATTTGCAATGGACTTTTAAAACGTGTGATATTTTGGCAAAGAAAAGAGTGAGTCATTTTTAGAACTTGCAAGGGAAAAATGATTCATCAAAAAGTTTTCCCACCACAAATGAAGACAGGCAGCGCAGTGGCGACCAGTCACCGCAATGGCTGGCCCTATCTTCAATCCAAGGCCTGTTCCAAGACCCACAAATCCATTCCGGCTTTGAAGGCATCGCTGGTCAGAGTGGGATGCCATTCGCCAAGAGATGATCCAGAGAGCCATCGACAATTTCCCGAAAAGACTGCGTAAATGTATTGCGGCCAACGGCGGTGGTTTTAATGAGTGAAATAAAAACATAATATACAGTTTTGTAGAGAAAAACCAGCGCTATCTAACCTACTAATTCAATTTTTGTTAGTTTAATATTTTTGCTTTCCAGATTCAATAAACATTTTAGAAACAAGGTGTTTATTATGCCAAAATCCTTTGCAAGTTCTAAAAATGACTCACTTTTTTCTTTTGCCAAAATATCACACGTTTTAAAAGCCCATTGCAAATCCAAGATACCATTCGATAGAGCATCGCCAGCGCTACAAACCTATTGTTTGGATTTGTTATAAGAGAAATTTTGTTTTGCAAAATGAGTTAAAAATCTCCCCAAGGACTTTGGTACACCAGTTATAAGTAGGGTTGTCGCCGGGTCGAAACCAAAAATTCTACGACTATAAGTCCTAAATTGTATTTTGATCATATATTAAATTTATTTTTTAAAGGACCATCGTCGTTGATGAGAATGGCAATTTCGAGTTTTTGAATTTGCGGGGACAGCTCTTTTATTTCGAAAATGTTTGTAAAATTTAGGGTTGTCAAACGTTTGAAATTTTCGAACGTTCGGTTCGATTCGATGTTTGAATTCGAAAATTTTCGAACGTTCGATTTTTTGTCTTTTTTTTCGAAATTTTGTTTTTTTTCGAATTTGAAGTTCGAAACGAGCCCAACCCATTTTGACGCCTTTTTTATGATGCTGCGCATGTTTTGGTCAAATATTTTTCGTGTTTCCAAGTTTGCACGAAACTCGATATATTTCGAATCAAACGTTCGATTCGAAATTCGAATTCGAAAATTTCGAACGAACGTTCGGTTCGAAGTCGAACGTTCGAAAAAAATCGCGAACATTTCGAACAATATTCGAAATCGAACGTTCGATTCGACAACCCTAGTCAAATTGTTTTGTCTGCATTTATTTTTTTTTTTCAAAATTAGAACCATTCACAGTCGAGCTCAACGTTGCTTGACCAGGCCAGATCGGACGGCTTTGCCGTCTTACATTGAGTTATAAGCTATTATAGTTGCAATTTGATTCGGCTCACATAATATATTAAATTTTAAATTTAAATGCAAATGAAAAAATTCGAAAAATATTATGCGCATATTTTTGGCTGTCCCCTGCCAATTCAAAAACTCGAAATTGCCATTGTCATCAACGGCGATGGTCCTTTAAGATACAACTTCAGGTCAACACAGAAAAAAAATACTAAAATTTACGTACGAATATAAATGCTATTCTTACGCTCGTTGCTTTTTTTGTGCTTTTTTTATTTCAAAAATAACACAAAACTGGAGTTGCTAAATAGGCACATTTCGAATATTCCCTATATTCCGTTTAAAATATTCAAAAGAATTGGTTGAAAAAAGGCAGGCCTTTCTGGAAATACTCCCGAAAAGATTACAGCCGGCCGTGTCATCAGCTATATATGTAAACTAGTAGTAAATCCGACAAACCAAAAAAATTTCAGAGTTTCTGTAAGACTACAAATGTTTTAATTTTCAAGCCTACTGGGTGGGTGAATTGCCTGTAGTCTGCATCACAGACTTCAACAAAATCATCGAAACATTCCAAAAAGACGGTGAAACATATACTGGGCGCTACTGTCCTACTGGTTGTTCTACTGGTTATCTTGCGAGTCCTAGCACTAGTTCAATTACATTTTTTCCGCTGATCATTTTGGTGTATTGTAGACCAAATTTTCTTAGAAATTTCGATAGAGAATGAGCCGAACCAGCTGTGCTTGAAAAATCAACATAAGAAAATTCCTTTTTTTGAACTAGCTAATAGGAAAACGGATGAGAAATAGAAATATAGGGTAAAGCTTTAAGCAAACACTTCGTGATTGAAGTTGTCCTAGAGGCTTCTTTGAAGCCTCGATTTATTTAGTTACGCAGGATTTTGACTGAACCCATCCAAAATTTAACGTCTTTTTGTTTTTGTAACAGGTCATGTATAGGTAACAAGAAATTTGGTAACAGAGCACGTATTCAGGGAAATAAGATAGATTTTCGGGCCGATTTCGGAACCGATAACCGGACCGATTTTGGGACAACTGTTCCATTTGAACGATTTTTAAATTTGCTGTTTCTAGTAGGAATCGAACTTCGAGCCTCAACTTATTGCTAGAAGCTTTAGCCACTCGGCTATTGGTGCATTATCAAGACTTCAACCATTTTGAATCTATACCGTATTTCCTCTAATTAGAGCCCATGCTCCATCAAGCGACCATGTTCTAATAAGTGCCCATGCTGAAGGAAGGTCGAAAAATAAGCGCCCATGCTCTAATAAGCGCCCATGCTTCAATAAGCTCCCGTCCTACTCCATTTTGGTCAATTTATTTTCAAAAGAAATCGGTACAACAATCGGTTCCAAAATCGGACCGATTTTGGAATGATCTGTTCCAAAAACAGCCCCGAAAATAGAACAGAATCGGTTCCAAAATCGGAACGATTTTTTACAATTTTGCGCCCTGAATACGGCTCAGGTGACTGTCTAGGTAACATGTACCTGTCATAGTAAAAGGGTTATGGATAAAAATTCCCCGCAAAAATTCGCCAACATAAATTCCGCCACATACATTTCGCGAAAAATTTCAAACTCACTGTCGATTTGTCCTTCTGTTCGGTGAATTATATTGTTAAATTTGTTAGCCCTCGACTTTTTTCTTTTGTTAGAAAGATTTTGTGTGTTCTGCTCTATTTTGTTTTTTTCTGAATTCACAATGGAAATCAAAACAAACAAAGGAAATTCTATGCCGCTTTGTGACGCGTTCCTGATGTGCAAGGACAAGCCCTCCATTGTAGCCAAGGCATAAAGCCTCCTCCCTGAAATTTTTTATGGTTAAAACGGAATTCTGCAGCTAATTCTCGTAATTTTACAGCTAATTTTTTGCAGCTAATTCCATGGAAAGCAAAAGCGGCAAACCGACAAGAAAACGGCAAAATTTTTTAAAAAAGAATTAATTTTGAGAACGGCAAAAAAAGCGGCAAAATTTCTCGAGAAAAAATTTTGCCGTTTTTTAATTCATTTTGCCGTTTTTTGCCGTTTTTCAAGTTTCGGCATTAACCGCCTGTGTTTTGCTGGTTTTTGCTATCCGTGCCCATTTTTCAATGATCATTAATACATTTAGACCTTCCACACACTAATTCGCTAACACATTAGCAGTATTCAAGGTTTGAAAGCCAGTAATAACAGTTAATGGTAACCTTTTACTACTGTTTTCGCTATCCTTGTTTTTCCATACTTTTTTCATTATCTTTTCGATTTAACATATTAATGTAACCACATTTTTCGATAGTCAATAGCCTTAAGCATCTATACCATGAGAAGAAATTAAAACATGAGCAAAAAAAAATAGAGTCGAAAATCGAAATCATGTGGTGTGATGACTATACTTAAATTACGGATTTTCAAAATCTCGTTGGTCTCTTTGGTTTAATTCACTTTCCCATGTAAGTTATGCAGTCAAACCTCGTTATAGTGCGACCCCCAAAGTTGTTCCAGCCTCGGGTCCGACACTTTTTTTACCTCGATTTTTGAGATTTTTGTAAGTTCTGTTTTTACAATCTGTCCCAAATATGTCAGGATTCCGATTTTGCCGATCGTTTTTCTAAAACCTAAAATTTTTTCTTAAAAAAAAGCAAAACCTCGATATAGTGCGACCCTTTTTCAAAAATGTGGTCGCACTATATCGAGGTTTTGCTTTTTTAGAAGAAAAAATTTTAGTTTTCAGAAAAGCGATCGGCAAAATCGGAATCCTGACGATTTGGGACCAGATTGTAAAAACAGAACTTACAAAAATCTTCAAAAATCGAGGTAAAAAAAAGTGTCGGACCCGAGGCTGGAACGAACTTTTGGGGTCGCACTATAACGAGGTTTGACTGTAGTAACTTTCCACGCATCTAGGAGACATGCATCACGTCAAAACCTCGACCACAATGACGGAATAATTATCCCAGAACCCAAATTTATGTTCACTAATCATAAATGTTTGCAAAACCCTTTCAACTCATATAACACTCTTGAAACCAAATATCGCATACAATAGATCAAATAGTCAGGATTTTTATTAGACAAAGAGACCAGACAATTAACAAAATAAATCTTACTACAATTTTTTCACCCCAATTGGTTCTGAGGTGGATCAGTGCTTGCTGTCTTCTTCGATCCAATCGAGTTCTTGCAAATTTGCCTAGTACACATCGGAGTTCTTTGAATGCTCCTTCACTTGATGCGCTCGAAGCAGCAACTGCCAACATCAATCTTGAAAGCAAAGCAAGGCGTGGAAGTACTTAAATTTAAAAGTATTGCTGGTGTGTTAGAGGTGTCAAATGACTGATTTACCTTTTCGTTGTTGCTCCAAAAAATCAAAGGATCTTCATCTTGCATCGCAACATGAATATGGTCAAAATCTCTTCCTCGATCAGACTGGGCTTTTGACATGCAAAGAATGCTTTTCTTTTCTTTGCTGGATTCAGCTGCTTCATCCGGCGCCATAATATTCACTTGATCGCAAACGCATTGTTTCATCTCAAACTCGACTCACATTACACTTCACCAAACACGCAAAATTAATATTCACCTCATCATAATTGTTAATGTTAAGTTAATTTCTGCCTACAAGCGCAAAATATTTAGACAGTTTGGTAACAAATCTATTACAAATACCAATTAGAGTTGATGTAATGCGCTGTCACCGCAATGAATCCACTTGGTTCTTGGCAAGCCCATAGTTAGCCCACCACCACTTGCTTTCAGCTGTGCCACTTTCATCGAAACTTCATTTCTTAACGCTTTTCAGAGCATCTTCCACACGATTGCTGATTGTTCTTTGACATGGAAGAAGGTCTTTTGCTTCTCTATTGGGATTGTTGATACTATAAAAGAGGTTCTCTACACAGTGAACAGAAGAAAACTCACAAACTTACACGAAATTGCGGAAAGTATTGAGAAACGAAATGAAGCTTCTGTTTTCAACCAAACTGAAAGACTGATTGGAGACGACAGCAAACTCAAGCAGGGATTATTCAAATCATCTTGCAACACTGCATTACCATCATGTAGTCGCAAATGATACCTTAACATAGCCGAACTTCACCAGTCAAGTAAGAAAAGTATACTTTAAGCGGTGGTTGCATTTTTTCGTAGTGTAAAACGACAATCTTCTATGTTGCATATGACTAAACCAGTCTTGACTCCATTATCTAACAAGTCATCAAAGCGATGCCCATATTGCTTGCTTGTCCATTAGCTGCTGTGCCTCGTCGGATCGTAGACAACCTATGAGAAATAGCAGTGATACTGCACAGCATCTACCACAAAACCTTTCTCGTCTCGCTTTCTGACTGAGAGGACTATCTTCACAGCTGCCTTCTTGAGCGTCCATTGAGTTTTTCCAAAAAAAAACAGATATATCTGAACTACTTTATGAAAGGCCAGTTCAGCATATCAATATGAAAAGAAACTCGAAAAAAACACAGGCTGGTACATGCCGAACTTGAAAAACGGCCAAAAAACGGCAAAATGAATAAAAAAACGCGCAAAATGTTCTCTCGAGAAAATTTTTGCCGTTTTTTGCCGTTCTGAAAAAAAACGAAACGCAAGG
>SADC01000599.1:0-52519 GCA_004194705.1 Ditylenchus dipsaci | reverse complement strand
CGACTTCGACCTCTCACTGTGTTCGAGAGGTTAAAATTTCAAAATTTATGAGTTACTTTGCGGTAGAGGCTTTTTTCTGCTGTGCTATACCAATATCCAAAGCCAAAATATTTTTTTAGACCGCCAGGGAATTTGCCAAAACACTGACTAGCTCACTAAGCAATCCTCGCTTGTGTTCCGACCAAAATATTGGGGTCTTTTTAAAGTTTCTGCGTGGAGTGGATGATGAAATGCTGCTTTATCCAGTTGTGTTCGATGCACTAAAACACAGGATAATGTTTGTTTTTAGCTTTTCATGGCATTTTGTCATTCTTTGGTAAATGGCAGTCTTTGGTATGGCACTGTTTGACTTTTAGAAGTCACCAAGCCTCTTAAAGTTCTTCGCTGAAAATGATTGTGTTATTCAACATCAGTAGAGCCATGTTCCTTTAAGCGCTTGTTTCAACTCCAGGACGTTCGCAGGTTTTTGTCTGATGCTGTCCGGCGTGTTTAATTGAGCAGCCTGAAGTGAGTGGTTGGGAAGAAAAGGATTCGGCTTTAGAACTATTACAATCGTGCCGAAATTTTTTGGACCTGGGTATGCTGCTTTTTTAAGTACAAGTATTTTTCTGCCTTCCTCTGGTCCGAAAGCCCTTCTTTTTGGCTGAAAAGTGCCTTCTTTTTCTTTTGGTCAAATAATCAAATGTCTAAAAAAATTCTGAAAGTTTCAACACCATCAGGCAGACCTACGATTTCGGTTTCTAACGAGTTATCATTCGTTGCAACATCCATGCAAAATATACCACAGAAACGGGAAAGTATGAAGTAAGTAAGAAAGACAATCTGCTTCATACTTTTAACTTTTTGTGCTAAATTTTTTAGATGTTGCAACAAGTAACACGTCGTTTGAAACTATAGTCGCAGGGCTATCTGAATTTCAGGGGGGGGACACTTCATATATGCATCGCCCGAAGTCGCAGGTTCGACCACCACTGGATGCACACTCTGTTTTCATCTCTTTTTATTTACAAGTCTGTAAAAATGATCCGCACATTCTTGTCTATTTAACGAGATCATCAGCGCAGGGATCCATACACAATGAGCTTATTTACAGGCTAAAATAGGCTAAATTTCCTAAAATCGATCTTTTCAGGGTTACCGTATTTCCTCTAATAGGCGCCACGGGCGTTTATTTTTCAAACCTCTGAAAATTTTGAAATTGTCAATTAAAAATGGTCTTAACTCTGAAATCTCAGTCAAAATTTAGGGGGGGGGGCGTTATTAGAGCAGGGGCGTTTATTAGAGGTAATACGGTATTCTTTGACTGGTTTGATTAAAATTTTTCGACTTTTTTGTAGAAGTCATACGTTTCATATGCCGAAATGTAGCCAAGATTCTTGGCTTTCTTTTGAGCTATCCCACAGAAAAAAGGTAACATAGAATTTTAGAGCCAGATATAGAATTTAGAGCAATTTCAAAAACCTTCTACGATATCCGATTCCATGCCATCCTCCGTAAGTTTATCCAGAACTATTCGGTAGTATCCTGGAAGTGACGTTTTTCGCAATTTTAATTTACATACTCATTCGCAACCTTACAATCAAAATTCAGCCCTGCTTCTTGGCGTCATTTTCAGTATATGGCTTTAAATGATCATGTAGATTAAAATTGTAAAAAAACGTCAGTGCCAGAATAACACCGAAATCCTGCCGCTCAATAGTACTCTTTTGTGCCTTGGTCATACCTTCGCTACCGAGCATGTTTTTTTGAAGTGATTTCGGTGTGTAAAATTTGTGAAATTCTGACTCTAGAAAGTCACTAAACGCGTTGATAAATATCTTAAATTGGGGAAGGCTCAGGCTAAACGAGACTAAGTACGCATTTTGGCTAATTTCCCTTGATTTCGATGGTCATTTGCTTGAAATCGCAAAATTGAGGCATTTACTGGTCATACCTTCGCTACCGAGCATGTTTTTTTGAAGTGATTCGGTGTGTAAAATTTGTGAAATTCTGACTCTAGAAAGTCACTAAACGCGTTGATAAATATCTTAAATTGGGGAAGGCTCAGGCTAAACGAGACTAAGTACGCATTTTGGCTAATTCCCTTGATTTCGATGATCATTTGCTTGAAATCGCAAAATTGAGGCATTTACTGACAGCAAAGCAGTGCTGGACATGATCGCAATCGATTCCTCGATAGTTTTTGACTCTAGAAGTCAGTAAACTTAGTAAAAAATAAATAAAATGTGCACCTAGAGTGATAAGAACAATCGATTTTGGAGATGCGTATATAAAGTGTCCTCCCCTTTAAAAATGGTTATATACCTGCCTCTTTGAACGAAAAGAAAAAAAAAGGAGGCACTATTGAGCCAGAAAGAAGCCACTTTCAGACTAGAAGAAGACAGAAAAAAAATATTTAATCATTTGATTCTGTATCTTTTAAACCCTACAGATGCTGAGAAGCTGCAGACGCAAATACTCCACTTTGCAAAGTTTGATGAAAGTGAATTTGTGAGGAGTAGTGCAACAAATATACTTATTCAAATGCTTCGTGACGACCCTTCTCAAATGTCTGTTGCCGTCAAAGAAGAAGTGGGCAAACTGAAGAGGATGGAAGATGAAGCCAATCAGCCAGCAGGAGCACAGGAAAGAGATATGCGAACAGAAATTGAAGACATTATCAAAACAATGCAGAATAATTGTGGGTTGGATGACTGTGTTAGCAAAGAGTGTTACTGACTGTATTTTTGTTAAGATAGAAACGATTTCAATAAAATTCTTGAAGATAACCTTGACTTATTAATAGCTTGACCTATTTTTCATGATCTGATTGCGAAAGTTGGTTGGCATGTAGATTATTAGGTCACTGAACCTAGACGTGTTTAGGTCAAAGGTGGTTTGGTTATGGATATATATATGGCAGATACCTGCCGGGCGGCGGTAAATTGAACCTATACAAATTGAACCTAGGTAAATTGAACCGGAGGTAATTGAACCTGAGGTAAATTGATCCTCAAAATTTGTCTTAAAAGGATTTTTTTTATTCAAATGAGATTTTTTTCCAGTTGGGTTGCCAGATCACAGTGTTTCAAGGGAGGCAGCATATTCCACCGTGGTGAATTTCTCGTCCGGTGAATTTACCCGTGGTAAATCCGCGCACTAAATTTCACAGTTTCGAATCCTGGTGCTGGTAAACATCATTTTTTTCTGGAATAACAGACCTAAACTAACTTTCCTAAGACCAGTAAGCCTCTGTTCTGTTAACTGTTTTGGTCCACTCAATCTATATCCGAGTACAGGTGGTGAATCAAGATGACCACCTGAATTTTTTTTTAGATTATGTTTGCAAACTACTCTCTCTGTCTCTAATTATTTTTAACCTTAATTCTAGGGTTTCAATCGGTCGGCTTTTTAGATCGGTTGTTTTGAAAAAAACGGTTTTTTTTCCCGGTTCTGCTAATCAGCCGAATGCGACCCTACTTAACTTTTTCAAAAATAAGTTTTATTCAAATCACCTCTTAACATTCAAACATAAGGACAATCATCATCAAACAATTATTCGAAGTTAGAACAGTGTTCCACCCAAGATTTTTTTACAGAATCCTATCCAGTTACCAGGATTCAAAGTTTCGTAGCCATTCTCGATCGCCTATTCTTGCAAGAACTCCCTAAATTATTGTTGGTCAAAGTAAACGCTTTCAAAAAATTTTACTTGATCCCCGAGGAGTGAACCATAATAACCCCCTAAACAAATCTATTATGCATATTATCATCTGAAAATGAATACCACTAGAGACCAGTGACCCGAGGATTTTTTTGGCTTGCTCCTGCACTGCCCCTTGCATTATTTTAGTTCCACGTTGAATTTTGTCGGCGTAATGATTGTGAGACGTCGTTACTTTCACCATGCCATCGAAAGTTGAAGCTCTTCCTATTCGAATATGCCATGAAAACCAAAAAATATACATAAGGTTTTAAAAATACCTGGGAATTTGCTATTCACTTTCCCATCCACTCCAAGCTTGTAAAAGATGCAGTGCCAGTAAGTTTGCTTTCCTATTGCTCTTTTCGGCAGTATAGATATTCCTCAAAATGACTTATCGTGTCATTTTATCCAGTGCTTATTGAGTTTTGAGAGTCAAAAATAAAGATCTTGACTGAATTTTGACAAAAATGTTTATACTGTGGAGATATTTTTACTTTTTGGGAGTGGGAGGCCAGGTTCTGGCGAGTGGGAGGGCAAAGTTCCGTTGCGCCTTCAAGTCACTGGAACTACAAGCATAAGGACAAGATGTGCCACCAAAAAAATTAGCGCAAGCAGCCTGGATGTTTCTGTTGAGCCGACAGACAGGTTTAATTGAGATAATTTCATCTACAACTATTTAGCTTTTTAGGTACAAGAAAATACATGCCCCTCTATCTGCCGTTCTGTCGATTCCATCTATGCCAATAAAATTATCCTCCATCCTCTTATGCGTCGTCTGTTCCATGTAATGTCACCAAATTTCGAGGTAACCAGGTTAACAATACTCTATCTATTTACTCATTTTCTGTCTATTTCAGATACCCAGCAGTTTTTCGTCGCTCAGATCCATACTGCAGAACCAATTTAATCTTATGCAAGCTAAGATGAAGAATGAGCTCAGTCGGCTTTTGCATAGATTTTCTCTAACATGTGACGTTTGGACGGATAGTGGTCTGAACAATGCTTATCGTAGTTAGTTTTCATTATCTAGAAATCGAATTCCGTGTTTCTCTTGATAGGTGTTACTCTCCATTGCACGGACTCTATAGCAGAACTCCGTCGCATATGTCTTGGACTTCAGCAATTGAAGGGATCACATACGGGCAGCTTGATTCGACGAGAGACTGAGAAAGATTCTAAGCATATATTGGCTCTCTAATGCCAATGCATTCAAAGTGGTCACTGATGGAGGGAGCAACATGATAAAAGGTTTTCATGAAATCCGTCCAAGTAAATTTCCAAACTAATCTAAGGGGAGTAAACAGTATTGGTTTTAGTTGACGTCGATCCAGAGAATTCGACGATGAAAAAGAAGAGGAGAAAATATTCGAAGACGAATGTACGACGAACTACTGGGGAAATGCTAACCGGTGAGTTGCAGAAGATAACGATCTCAAATTGACAATCAAGGTGAGCAAGAAGAAGTTGATATATGGCTACAGTAATTTTTTTACATGTTCATTGCTTTGCTATTGTTTTCAATCTTCCAGGTCTGCCTTTCCTTTTTCGAGTTAACTGTTTCGCACATGCTCTACAGTTGATCATTCAGCAGGTTTTTAAAGATTTTCTCGTTTCGAGTTATGGATACGTGATAATGCGGCCATAATCAACGGCATAATCAATAAGTTCAAGAAATCACCGGTTGCAAAGCAGGTAAATAAACTTTTTTTTTTGGCTAAATCTTGCATTGCCTTTCTTCAGGAGCTTCACGAAACCTGCGGAAAAAACTCAAACTGCCGCGTAAACACGCTGGGCGTCTCAAATTGCCGTGCTTGGCCAGTATTTGAAAATGAAAGAACATGTTGCTGCAATTGCTCAAACCAAGAATTGGGAATTTCCAACGCAATCGGACAATGTGGTTCGTAATATAACCTGCGTATTTATCGTTTATTGTAGAGTTTAGTTTCTTCAGGAGATTTATCTTCTCACGAAAATCTTAGCGGACGTGCTTCTTCGTGTTCAAGCAGAGAAGAGTGTGACAGTGTCAAAGGTATATGGCTACGTGAAAGCACTGTACCGTTCGCTAGAAAAACTAAGGGTAAATTATGAGTTCGTTTTCTGCTACTAATTAACTTGTTTCACCAGGCAAACATGAAATCCGGAACTGCACTACAATAAGTCGAGTTTTTTTGCTCAATGCCACGTTGGATCAATTGCTAGGGGAGTTAGCTTCAGAGAATACTAATGCAAGAAAACAGAAAGAAATTGTCCAAACCAGTGCTGCTTCGAGAATTCGAGAAACCATGAATTGTGTGCTGAGTGCCTCTTCACCAGGGATGGATGCGTTGAAGTATGGGGCAAACATGATCAATACAGTCATATTAATTTTTGGTTATAGCGCCAGATCATCGCCGGATGCCAGGCAAATTGCTGTGTTAGCGCTCTAAGTTTTGTCTATTCCAGCAACCAGTGCTCCGATCGAACGTATGTTTTCGCAAGCTGGTCTGGCAACTACTCGACATTGAAATAGAACATCATTTGAATCGTTAAATCACCAATTGGTAGTATATTGTAATATGTACTTGGAAAATGTTTAGTTTTAAGTTAATGAATATTATCTTGGTTGGAGTAATTAATATTTGTTGCTGAGTTTTCTCATGAAATGTGTCTGTTGTTTAATTGAGTTCATTTAGCCTTGAGCTTGACCTTGACTTTGAGGCTCAACTTGACTTGACCTTGAGCTTGACCTTGAGTTTCGAAAACACTGCCACTGTGACCCTAAATTTAATTTAATTAAGTTCCAGATTTAAATAAACAAATTCAAATAGTGATTTATCTCGTCCAGATTTATCGAAATAGGCAGTCTAGTTTCAATATTAGCATTCTTTTCTGGATCCAATTTTTGTTTAGCTGCTCTATATTGATGGCTGCCAAAAAGGTTGGTGTTAAAGCTTTTAAATTCAGTGCGCTCTCGGTTGAACTTATCCCGACAATAAGCCGCTCTTTTCCAGTTCACTTATTCAGGGTTTACTGATAGCTATTTCTCAATTAAAGGGTTCTGAGTTTGCCAATGCAATGGCGAACCTTCCAGTTGTATTAAAATCCCGTTATATCCAGTCGAATACAGTCATAGAGCTTCCAGTCAGTGTGATTGATGACTCGTCTAGTCCAGATATTATTCCAGACCGTGAGGCCGATTTGGTCCTGGCATCGGACACATTTTCAGATACCAACGAATGGGATGAAGGTCATCCTGCCTCACTTGATGGATCAAGTGTGTCAACCGCTACACGCCGAATTTCCCTCCGTATGGTTTCGATCTCCTCCTCCAGCTTTCGATCCCAATTGCAATACGAAAGCATGTCTCCAGCTGGTGGTCTAGTGGTGCCTGCCATGGGTGAATAAGAAACAGTCTCGTCCAGTCTTCAGCCTTTGGTCTCATCCTCAGAAGTCAAGTTCGGCGGCTCTCCAGCTGTGCCTGCTGCCACTGTGGCGAAAGAGGAATCCAAAGGATCTCCAGTTTCTCTAATATCAAGTTCTCATATTATGTGTCCAGATTTGTTCCCCATTCCTAATAATTAAAGACCCCCGCAATAATTTAAATAATTAAATTAAATAAGCAATAATTACCCGCAATAATTACGGAAATACGGTATGAATGTTTTGGTCAATTTTTATGCGTTTCAAGAAATTTTTCAATAAATATAATTATTCTGATAACAATTTCGGATTCGGCGTAAAAAGTTAGCCAAGAAATGTATTAATAGATGAGCCATTTTCAATAAAAAATGCGATCAAAAAAAAGATAGCAACAATGGTCAAAAGTTGGGGGTCGGCAGTTGGAATGGTCGGCCGTTGACCTATGTTCGAAGCTTTTAAAATTTGACGGGAGATTTACATATCTTGACGGGAGATTCACATACTTTGACGGGAGATTTACATATTTTTGACGGGAGATTTACATATTTCTAATTGCCGCCCCGGGGGCAATTAGAAGCATGCAATTTTTTCAAACTTTAAGTTGTTCAAAACTCATGAAACTCACGCAATAATTGAAACTTCCGCTGTAATGTTTACTTATATAATGGTATTCTACCCCGTTTTGGTAACTGGAGCTGGGCAAAAAAGCCTTTAAATCAGGGATGGGTATCGTTTGTGCTTTTTTGGGAGCCCAAATCTTTTTTTTCGAAAGTACTTTTTAATAAGATTTGGACTTTTTTCGCCTCCCGTAATTTTTTGAACTTTTTTTTTTAATTTGCGCCAAAAACAAGAAAGTTTTGCCTGAGGCGCAGTTTTTCGTTATATTTTCAGTTATTTTTTTATTTTTGAAGTCTTTATTCGATGTAATTTAAAAGGGGGGGGGAGGCGTTGGATTTTTGACCATTGTTTTTCTTTTTTCAAGCGAATTTTCTTATTGATAATGGCATAACTGTTATTAAATTTATTGGCTAACTTTTTACGCAGAATTAGAAATTGCTATCAGAATCAAAATATTTCTTTGAAAATTTCATAAATTACAAAAAATTGACCAAAACATCCCACCGTAGTTCCCTCACGTACCCTTTCTCTTTCGAAATTGTTTTCTTGATATTGTGTTTTTGGTTACTTTTTTTTTTCGGACAGCTCGTAGGCACCTCATTGGTGAGACGGTATCTAAAACAGTGATCTTCATTTGATTGGTATGTTGTCTAGTGATTATCTAAAAAACTAAAACCAAAACAAAAAGGCTTAGCACAAGAATCTCAAAGAAGTACATTACGGAAATACGGTATGAATGTTTTGGTCAATTTTTATGCGTTTCAAGAAATTTTTCAATAAATATAATGATTCTGATAACAATTTCGGATTCGGCGTAAAAAGTTAGCCAAGAAATGTATTAATAGATGAGCCATTTTCAATAAAAAATGCGATCAAAAAAGATAGCAACAATGGTCAAAAGTTGGGGGTCGGCAGTTGGAATGGTCGGCCGTTGACCTATGTTCGAAGCTTTTAAAATTTGACGGAGATTTACATATCTTGACGGAGATTCACATACTTTGACGGGAGATTTACATATTTTTGACGGAGGTTTACATATTTCTAATTGCCGCCCCGGGGCGGCAATTAGAAGCATGCAATTTTTTCAAACTTTAAGTTGTTCAAAACTCATGTTTTTATTTACTGTTTGAGCTGTGTAAAAAGTGCCTGTTAGATTTTTGAAATCCCTCGCAGCACTTTAGTAGTATAGACTAGAGGCACGCTGCGCCGATGGCGCATCAGCCCCACCTGTGTACTGCCGAGAATCATCACCTAGGTATCACTTATCCAGTACTGGCCTGGAACCAATACCAGAGTAGCGGCTGAGCCGCTACTCAGTAATAGAGTAGAGAGTAATAGAGTAGCGGCTCAGGCGCTACTTGAGTAGCGTCTGAGCCGCTTGTTTGGCATATGAGTAGCGCTCAGCCGCTACTCAGCTATGGGGTTGAGTGTTGGTATGACAGATCAGAAATCTGTCATACCAACCATGAGTAGCGGCTGAGCCGCTAGTCATATGCCAGAGTAGCGGCTCAGACGCTACTTGAGTAGCGTCTGAGCCGCTTGTCTGGCATATGAGTAGCGGCTCAGCCGCTACTCAGCTATGGGGTTGAGTGTTGGTATGACAGATCAGAAATCTGTCATACCAACCATGAGTAGCGGCTCAGCCGCTACTTGTTACTTGTTACTTTAGAATAAAATAGAAAAAATTGAAAATACGTTTTTATCAGCCTAAAATGAACATAAACGTTCAAACAACCACGTTTTCTCGACAAACAGACTATGTTCTAAAATCTGTACTACAGCCTTTTTGCTATTTTTCCAAGTAAAAAAAAATTTTCATAAGTTGTCTAAATAGTACTGTAGTAGCGGCTGAGCCGCTACTCAATGTCAGAGAAGCGGCTCAGACGCTACTTCAATAACATTCAGACAGCTTAGGGAAATTTTTTTTCACTTGGAAAAATAGCAAAAAGGTCGTAGTACAGATTTAGAACATAGTCTGTTTGTCGAGAAACGTGGTTGTTTGAACGTTTATGTTCATTTTAGGCTGATAAAAACGTATATTAAACTTTTTTCAGAATAAAATGGAAAACAAGTTTGAAATACGTTTTTTTCAGCCTAAAATGAACATAAACGTTCAAAACAACCACGTTTTCTCGACAACAGACTATGTTCTAAAATCTGTACTACGGCCTTTTGCTATTTTTCCAAGTGAAAAAAAAATTCCCTAAGCTGTCTGAATGGTATTGAAGTAGCGGCTGAGCCGCTACTCAATATCAGAGAAGCGGCTCAGCCGCTACTACAGTACTATTACACAACTTATGAAAAATTTTTTTTACTTGGAAAAATAGCAAAAAGGTCGTAGTACAGATTTTAGAACATAGTCTGTTTGTCGAGAAAACGTGGTTGTTTTGAACGTTTATGTTCATTTTAGGCTGATAAAAACGTATATTAAACTTTTTTTCCATTTTATTCTGAAAAAAATTTGATATACGTTTTATCAGCCTAAAATGAACATAAACGTTCAAAACAACCACGTTTTCTCGACAAACAGACTATGTTCTAAAATCTGTACTACGGCCTTTTTGCTATTTTTCCAAGTAAAAAAAATTTTTCATAAGTTGTCTAAATAGTACTGTAGTAGCTGCTGAGCCGCTACTCAATGCCAGAGTAGCGGAGCTCAGACGCTTATTGAGTAGCGTCTGAGCCGCTTGTCTGGCATATGAGTAGCGGCTCAGCCGCTACTCAGCTATGGGGTTGAGTGTTGTATGACAGATCAGAAATCTGTGATACCAACCATGAGTAGCGGCTGAGCGCTAGTCATATGCCAGAGTAGCGGCTCAGACGCTACTTGAGTAGCGTCTGAGCCGCTTGTCTGGCATATGAGTAGCGGCTCAGCCGCTACTCAGCTATGGGGTTGAGTGTTGGTATGACAGATCAGAAATCTGTGATACCAACCATGAGTAGTCTGGCATATGAGTAGCTTGTCTGGCATATGAGTAGCGGCTCAGCCGCTACTTGACCACATGAAAATATTTTTTGACCAAAATTTTTTTTTATCTAAAAACCCGTGAATCTAACACCGGATTCGTGCTCAGCATGGTCGATTTACTATAAAAAACTACTCTTAAAACCAGTACTTTAGGCCAAAATTTCAAATTCCTCTCGAGACAAAATTTGAATTTTTTTGAAATCGAATATTTTCCGATTTTTCGGTTTTAGTGACCCCACCAAAATAAAATCGCTCCATGGGGATCGACTATTTTGGACCAAACTTTTTTTATTCGACGCGCCACATTCTAGCGCACAAAAGTCAATGTTGGGACACGGATTTTTTCCGCACCAAAAAAAGTTTTCCTTGATGAGAAATTTTCCGAATTTTTTTTTGACCAGAAATATTTTTTCCGCCTAACCGACCCACGTTTTTTATTAGCGCAATCGCGAGATTCCACGCGGTTTCCTAAGTGAGGACACCAACTTCGAAAATTAAAGTTCACGAAAAGTGACCTAAAAAGTGCGTGTTTCACCGGGGAGAAAGCAGCGTCATAGTAAAGGTGGAAAGGCCATTTCTAGGACACCATTACACCCATATCTTAACCAAAACCCTTCGTTTTTAAGGCCTTTTTGAAATACAAAGCAGTGAATTTGCAAATTTAGGGGCAAAATATTCGAAATTATACCGAATTTCGACACCACCTATTTCAAAATTTCACAAGGCACAAATTCACCCTGATTTCTAATAAAATTCGACTGTTTTCTGAGCCCTTTTTTCAATAAAAAGTGGCGATTCAGAAAAATTGTCAAAAAAAATTCAAAATTACACCAAATTTAAAGCAAAATTTTTGAAAATAGTTGGGACAATAATCCACCCATTTTAAATTTAAACAATTTTTCAATTTTTAGCTTCTATTCGCACAACTTTCGCTAAAAACGTGTCATTCGATATCGTAAGTTTTCAAATAAATTGACTCGAGATTCGACATTTTTCGACATTCAAGTTAAAAATTTTATATTTTATAAAGTTTTCCGGACACAAGGCAAAAAACAGTCGAAATTCGTGTACTGAAATTTGCATGTTTGTCATCGAAAAAAAAAGAATGAAATTATATGGTCTCGACACGATTTTGAGTCAAAAAACCAAAAATCGACTTCGGTATCATTCTTCTCGGATTTTCGTTAGAAATATTATCAATATTATTGAAATACAACATTTGTACTCATTTTTTTAAATTTTTTAATTTTTAATACTTTTATGGTTATAAGCTAAAGTGCTTATATTATTCTTTAAAATAAATCGCTTAAATTCTGTTTTATTTTCATCGCTCAGAACGACTTTATTTTGCCGCATCGTATATAAATATCGGTGTCGATTTTCATCAGTCGACTTTCGAAGCAAAAATTGTTCTTTTCGGAATGTTTTATTTTCTAAGATATACTGTTTATAATCGTCAACGGTTAGCGTTTTTACCACGCTTTTTTCACACCTTTATATTTTTCGTTTCTTCACCATTTTCGACTGGGAAAGCGTACTGTTTTGGTTTCAATGCGACTATTTCGGTCATTATTTTTGCGTTAACTTCATCTCTGAATTTGCCGATAACTTTTTTGTTCGAAATGTCGTACAACGGATGATTTTCAGGATAATCGCTGAAATCGAACCAATCTTTGATTTCGGCAATATCCTGGTAAAAATCATCCGTTTTTAGTTCACAAATCAAAGTATCAGTATCTTGATGGCATAAAGTAATATTTTCGTTATATTTCGGTAACATAGCGTCATAATGAAAATCGTACATCAAAAATTTACTCAAATCGAGTAAACTAAATCCGACATAAATCGGTTTGTCGAATTCTAAATTAGTTTTATTCATTTCAATACTTGATAATTTCGTTTATTATGATGCTATGTTTAAAATGTACTTTTTAAACTAATTTTAACGCCCGATTCTCACTGGTAAATAGTTCGATATCGACACGATTACGAATATTTTCCATAGTTTTGCCAAAAACGCTATTGTTCATCAGTTTGAAAAAATCTTTTTCAAAGTCATTTTTAGCATTTTTTGTGTTTTTGTTTCGACCTGTTTTTCTGTCGATTTTTCGTTTTTGATTCGGAAATTTTTGAGAATATGCACCACTTCATTTTTTCATTTTTTATTTCATTTTGTATGTCTTTATTAGACGCAATTATCGGTTTGAAAAATTCGTTTTGTCGAAATTCGACATTTTTTGAACTTGTTGATTCTTATCGAATTTTCGCTTAATTTCATTTCTAAGTTTCAAATTCTCTTCGACAATCTTTTCTAGATTTTTATCATCATAAATTTCATAAAATTCGGTTTGGCTGTTTTTCGACATTTTATATTAAAAGCTCAAAAAAATATGGTGAAGAATATTTAAAAATTTTTTGACTCAGAAATAATGACTCGTTTGCTTATTTTTATGATTTTTCTACATTCAGTCGATTTGTCGACTTGTCTGATGTTTTGCGACGAAAATAGACAAAACAGTTTTTAAATTTCCGGAATTGAATAAATGTAAAATTAGTTCGAATAACACTATCGAAAAGCGAACTTACGAACTATTTAGACCAATGATATACAATATAAATCGAAGGTTAATTATGCAAAAAACTAGTGTCCTAGATTAGTTTACATACTGATTTGTCCGGATATGAGCAATTTACTAAAAAGAACTAAATTCGGAAAGAATTAGCGAAAAGGAGTGTCGAGAAATGATTGAAAGTAAAAAGTGTGAATTTGGCTTATTATCAAAACTCGACAATATTTAGCGAACAAATAATCGAGTAATTGACAATATCCTAATAGATTTACTAGTTTGCTCAGTTTGATAGAAACCAGTGTTTTTCACACCATGGGTCTGCTTAACCGAAAAATGTACTATCTGATATGCATAATTGCAACTATCAGAGGGCGTTTGCGAAATCAAACTTAATGAAATTATGATTTGGGATGTTAATAATGAGTATAAATGCCAATATATTTCGATCGGAATCTTTGATGGTTCTATTCCGAATTAACTTGGGTAAATCATAATGAGCAGATAGCTCTAAATTTTCATCCCAAATATAACAGTACTAATAGCTGTAACGATCGTATAATTGTCAGCGAAGAAGATTATGGAGCGCGATTAATTACTGCAAAAATAAGGGATCGATTGATCAAATTGAAGAAATTAGTAAACTTAATTACTTAGAAAACCATATTCAAAAAAATTTGCACCCAGTAACTCAAACGTTTGCAATATGTTAAATAATCAAAACGAATTGATCGAAATTTTGTTAAAAACCAGTCCGACAAAATTCGTACGAAAAATACTGAATTATACATATATTGATGTTCAATTGATCGACAATACATTGCTAGAAGTTCGATTTTGTAAAAATTTAGATTCGAATTTGATCGAGTTCACCGATTAAAAGGACATGTATGGCTCCATTCCGGTCAAAATAACAGGTTTTGGTAAAAAAAATCTTTTATTTTGACAAACAAAATCTATTTTTGTTTATCCTCGGGAATAGCTGAGAGAGACGAGAGCACACGACTTCTTAATAGCTTTATTCGGACACAAACTGATCCTGAACATAGACGTTTAGACCTTATATACTATCACAATAACATATCACTGCAAGACAACTGGTGATACAAATCACACTATACAACAAAAATGATGTCATTTATGATAGAATTGAATTCAAAAATGACCAAAATAATTTGATTAACAACGTAAAGTCATTCGATATGAAAAGAACGTAAGATTTGAAATTTTTAGAAGATAAATTGATATTTCGTCATCATTCTGAGCATACCTGCACGGGCGCCGGCGCCAGGCAAAATTTCACCATTTTCACACTATACAACAATATACCCCCTCCTCAAAACAGCTACTGTAATATAAACCCCCGCCGACTAATAATTTTTAGGCTTAGGCTTTGGGCCCTCGGCATTACGCTCAGGGCCCTTAGACATAATTCCCGAGAAGTACTCTTGATCAAAAAATGGATATCGTATAACCTCTATTAATCCCCACCCCCGAGGGGGTTGAACAATAATCTCCCACCCTCTAATAATCCCCCATCCGTTTACGATTTGAGGCGGCTGCGCCACTTTTTTAACATTTTTAGTTAATTTTGTGTTGAAAGTTAATAACTGTGACCTTGATTTCATAACATCCAGGTTTTATTTCAGATGATTTCGAACAGTTTATTTTATTGATATTTTTGATAAAAAATCTTATTTTCGTTATCAGATTAGCAGCCTTCTTTTTCATCGTCCTCTCATCTCGACCTAGTGCTTTTGCTCTGATCTTGCAAAAAATTTCCACGCCCTTCTATCAGCCCACTTGGTTAAGCATGCTATTTTTGTCTCTTTTTATCCATCGACGGATGTGCTGAGGACAGAAACTGAATAACTGCGTTGAAATGTAAAGAAAAAATTAAAATTAAGCTTTTTAATCACTTTGTCGATTTTACCACACTTCTTCCAGGCTCGATTCCACCATTCCAAAATGAGACCCCTCAGGTGCTGCGCTTTTGGGTTTTGCCTGTGAAAGTATCAGCATAAATTCGACAAAAACGGAAATAAACACTTGGTTGATGGTACCAAAATTTGTACAAACAAGGAACCACGAATTTCCTGTTTTCATTAGCATTGCACCAATTTCGTTTATCGAGATTCTGGATGAAAGAAAAATATAGTCATTCTGACTTGCAAAACTTCTCCAACTTGAAAGAAAAATTTGTTGTCGTTGGCGTTGTCGTTGGATTTTTTATAAATAGGTCGTCGTTGGCGTTGTCGTTGTCGTTGGCGTAAAAGTGCTTTTAAAACATTTTTTCCAACGACAACGACGACGACGACAACTACAACGTTTACAAATGAGCCATAAAACTATGTCGATTGATACATTACTGAAAACGTTTAAAAAATATTTAAATTGGCGTTGCGTAGAGTTTAGAGGTTCGGTATTGCTACCAGAAGCGACAAGAAAGCATGGTAGAAAGACTTTCGCGCCCCTAGGGTTTACGGTTTGGCTTTGTTGGAGAGCAGTTGTACAGCTGAAGTCGCCTTTTAGACTTGAAGTAGCTCTTTGGATATATAAAAAATTCACATACCAGAGGAAAACTAAGGAAAAACGATCGAAAAGTGAGACGGAAAGCGAGACGTCGAAAAATGTAGGCGGAATTACAATTCCATAAATGAGGATTATGTTCTTTGAAAATAAAATTTATTTAAAATTTGCGCCGCCTTCGGCTTCGAAGAGGTCGAAATATAATCCCCCTCCCTCTATTTAATGCCCCACCCTCTAATGATCCCCCACCTTCCGAGAGGGTTGAACAAAAATCCCCCTGGGAGATTAAAGAGTTATACGGTATAGAGCCTTTTTTGCCACGGCCCATGTTGAAAAACATGGTAAGATATCCAAAATCTGGCAAAATTCACTGTTTATCGTTTTGCCCACAAAATGGGCCCCTTTTACTCCTTCCCTCAATCAATGCTCTTAATCATTTAAAATGTTGGTGCCAATTTGCAAATATTTTTTTTAATTTTTCTGAAATTTCACCATGGGGCACCAAGGCAAATCGAATTTTTTTTTTCACTTTCACAGAATCTGATGACTGCGTCCCGGATTAATCGTGGCCGAGAAACACGAACATGCAATCGGTTTTCCGAAATTTACCACAAAAATGGGTCAGCCGTGGGGGGGGGGGGGGGGGTTGTCAAGTAAAGTGTTACCCACAAAAAACACCGGCACCGGTTTTTTTGAAACACTGCTTATGAGACACTGCCAGGCCGAAATATAACCCTATTGAAAGTGACATAGGCTACTGACCACGTTGACCACATTGAGTCATTATGAATGAATATAATTTTGAAATGAAAATGAGCTACACAGTTAAAGCGTTTGATTGATTTTTTTTAATTTTACTTGATCGATGGGCTTTAGACCCTCATTTGTGAAACCTATTTCAATAGAATGTGTCTAACTGTGTAACACATCATAATTTTCCATGGCTGTACGACTTTTTTGACTATCTGACGCAGAATTTGATGAGTTTTCTAAATCTGTAATCAAAAAGTTTGCGGGGGCTCTTCTTCTTGAAAAAATTACAAAATTCGCTACTAGGGTCTAAAATTTCAATGGATTTAAAAATTGATTACTAATTAAAGTCACATGTATGGGCATCTCAAATAATAATTTAAAAAATTATGAAAATAAAAATGATGGCCTGAAAGAAAACACGGGACCTTAACCTCGAAACTTAGACACACTCGCCAACCGAACACGTAAGCCATGACAAAACGGATATTTATGTCAAATAATGATTTTCGAAGCTTGGGTTTCTCGATATCGCGAGGGAGGTCATGCAGTTCCCGTGTGAGTAAAATTAACGCTTGGGTAAGCCTAATTTTCATGTTCTATTTTCGCACATATTGAACTCTACTGGAACAGGTAGAATTTCCCTTTTTCAATAAATTGTTGACAAACGACACACAATAAATATGACACATAGGCACTTATTGTGAAGGCATTTGGGATACTAAAGCAACTGATAATTAGATTTAAAAACCGTTATGGCATTGTGCCTATTTCGAAAATGATTTTCTGGATAAAACGCACATCGCTCTTCTAGCATAATTTTTTTGAAACTACTCCGTGTATTTGGCAAGCTTGACATGCTGTAGCCTAAAAATTTGTGAAAAGCACAGTGTCAGCTCAATATAAGCTCCATTTTCCACACATTGGACTCTATTCATGCTTACACCCCACAGGAATTATGGAACCAGTAGGATTTTTTTTACTTGACAAACAACACACAATGAAATTGGATAAGATCTCCTGAACTTTTTAAACGCTACATGATAGCAATACCAGATTTTTTTAGAAAGTTATGAAAAATCACGTGTTTCGACAAAGTTGAGAGTATTTAAGGGTAGACATACCAACAACATACCCACAAAAAGTTGGCGTCTAGGAAGGTCATTGACTTTGCTGGATGAGGTTAGCCGAAATTTAAGAGCCAGGGATTCTTATCTAACTAAAAATCTAGATGCTTCCGGCTCAAACTATAGAGGAGCCAAGCAAAAATCGAACTTTTGACATTATACACTGAAGCTAAAGTAAAGAACACCCCCCCCCCCACTCAGGTAAAAAACAAACCCCATAAATTTAACTTGGTCCACAAGCTGATTTTTTGACGGATTTTTTTTATTTTTTTAATAAAGTCACAATTTTATAAAAAAAAAAAACAAAAAAGTTCCTTTTAAAATCAGCTTGGGGATACAAGGCAAATGTCTGGGTGTGTGTTCTTTACCTGAGTGGGGAGGAGAGGGGATGGTTGTGTTTTTACTTGCTCCTATACCAAAAAAATGAATGGTTTTTTTAAACATCACTTAAAGTTTGAAAAAATTGAAAAGACTGAAAAATAAAACCACGCCAGAATTCATTACATGAAAATTGGTATTCATACAACTCTATATAAATTCAAGTAGAGGAAAAAAATATGCCAGCTACGGAGGAGGCAACTGCCGAGCTCTTTGACGACATAGATGCTCCATACTTTATTGAGTCAGGTTTCGATGCCACTGACTATGAGCTTCAGGTAATTTTATAGAGTGTAATATAGCTGGGAAACTTTAATAGTAGAGTTAGTGCCCCAACTATCCTATTTTGAAATAATAACCTACAAAATCGAGATAATTGCAAATTTTAAGAAAAAGAAAAGAGAAAAGGAAAAATGAGTTTGGTGATCATGCTTTTAGAAAGTCGGATTTCTGAAGGGCCCTTAACGAACAACTGCCCGCTTTTATTCTAATAGGCCGACATCTCTAGTTATTTTCAATCTCCCAAAGATCTGAAAAATTTGTGGTCGATCTCAGATTCTAGGAAAAAATCCAAAATCGAAAAGCGGAATTGGTAGAGCTCCTGGAAGTTAAGAAATTCAAAAAATAGCTTCACAAAATATTTATTCTACCCTGAGATACAGACCTCAAAGTAAGGAGTGTCGGCTTATTGGGGACTGTCGGCCTATTAGAAGAAATACGGTAACCAGGGCAATCACACCCCCTCCTCCCCCCCCCCCCCTGAAGTACACAAGTTCCTAAAATTTCAACAAAAAGCCATTTTTTAATTGGATCAAATAATCTGGCACAAAATATGTATAAGAAAAAATTTGACTAAAAATTTCTTTTCAAGGCACAGAGTAAACCAAGTCATAAATCAAAAATTTAAAAAGGTTCGTAAGGGGTCCGCCCGATCGACATTAAAAATCCCGACCCTGAACAGTGCAAGAGAGTAAAGCCCCGAAACCCGCACTTTTCTGTCTCTAATTATGACCATACATAAAATCGATCAAATTTCTTGCCCATCCAGTACCAAACTTTTGCAGAAAATGCTCGGAGTTGAGTTTGAATTGGATGAATTGGAACGAGAGCGTTTCAAGCTCAAACGCCAGCTCCAAGTGGTGTCCAAGAAAGTTTCTTCCCTCATCATGAAGAATTCACTTACCTTCAGTACTGAAGTGAAACACTATTCTCAAATACAAGCTGAAGCAGATACAATAGTCCAGCTGATCAAGCAAATCAGAAGGTACTTTTCAACCCTCTTTGATGTCCAATTTTTTTTATTGATTCAGCACCCTTGGTGAGAACCGCAGAAATTGTGTGGCAGCTATTGGAATTGTGGCCAATGATCGCAATCAAAAATATTTGCTGTTTTTGAAAAAAGTGCTAGCCACCATCAAAACACTTCATGAGACTGAATATAGACTCAAAGAGCTGATTCAGGTATTTTATTGGGATTGTGACTGAAATGCACAATCAAAAGTCTGGACACCAGCAAATTACCAATTGTACCAGAAACTTTTATATTGACTTTTGTTTGGATTTTCTTCGTAGTTTGTTGAAATTTTCTAACACATTTGAAAACACACCTTTAATGTCTGAAATCTCCCGTCTTTGTTTTAAATTTTAAAATAAAAAAGACGGGTGATTTGCGACATCAGAAGGGTGTTTTCAATTCGATACCTTAAAATTAGTCATCAGTGGCTAGGGTGCCGGGAAATGGTCACTTACCTAAATGAATAGTCAATTGTCCAAAATTCAATATTTTTGAATATATTGACTTCTTTTTATATCTGGATGTCCAATGGATACAAATCTATATTGAATCTTTTTTTTTTCGTTGCTACATATTAGGTACGAAATAATAACCCATGGCAAATGGAATCTTCTAATCACCAGCTACTCAAAACAACATGCATAAATTTCCCTTCCTGTCAAATGAATGCTTCGAAAAGGACGTGACATAGATGAAAGGTGATCTAGTTTGCGGATCACCATCAAATTTCAGCTCGTCTTTGCCTGACTCACCGAACACATTGTTAATTGTGGTTAGATTCATCATGGGATGCCACTTTCTTTTTCTGGATGAAGGAAAATTTTTTAAATAACCCGCTGATCACAAATTATGTTGAATGTTCAGGGTATCCAGGGTAGTCAGAGTATTCAGGGTATTCGGAGTATCATTACCAACATATGAAAACTATTTACAAATTTATAAGGATGCTATATAGTTTTTATTGTCTGCTGATAAACAACAAAACATTAATATAAAAAAGCGGATGAGTTCCGGATGACCTGATATCTCAAGGACTCCTATTTTGTCAGTGATTTTTTCAAAAATTAAATAATTTTGCTATTTAAAAAGCAAAATGTGGATATAGTGGCCCTTTTTAAAAATTAGAGCCTCCATTCCTGGGTAGCCACGATGTGTCATATTAATGAAAATCGGTAAAAGGTTGTGGCATTCTGTTTTTTGACATTTTTACTTTTTTCTGAAGTTTTTTTCACTTTTTGTGGCTTTACATGTTTTCTCGCAATTTTACCACCCAATGCTCATGGTGTGTCAAATTAGCGAAAGTTGCAAAAGGGGGTTTTGATGCAAGACCCGAATTTCAAACATGTAAGAATGAGATAAAAAAATAAACAGATTTGAATTTTGTTTGTTTTACAAAATGACCCCAGTTATGGAAATAACTGCCTTATTGCTCATGTTTAAAAATGCGTATCACTCGTAATTTTGGCTGGAAAGAAAGCTTAAAATTTAAGCTTTCTTTCGAGCCCAAAATTACGAATGATACGAATTTGAAACATGAGCAATAGGGCAGTCATTTCCATAACTGGTTATTTCAATAACTGCTTTTAGGAAGGCGACTTCCTAGTGCTATCCGAATCTGTGTGGAGGCTATCAACGCTGCTCAACGTTATAAGCAGTTTACGTGTGTCAGGTGTGTCAGACTAGCTTTACTTGCTTAACCTCAAATAACCTCGAGAAAACGCAAAAAACTTACTAAAGGTTTTAAATAGTCGGCATGGCGAAAATTCGCGAGAAAACTTTTTGGGTTTTTTATTTTTGCATATAACTTTCATCAAATTTAAACTACTCACGGCCTTCAAAGTAGTCAAAAATAGGCAGTAGTTTGACTTCTGAACAATTCAAATAAACTTTGCGGGATTACTCCCGCTTAAGTAAACCCTCAAAAAACAACTTCAGGGCTTCTGGTTACTCGGTAAGGTATTCTGAAGCGATCCAAGTTATTTTTTTACTATAAAAATTGAATTCGCGCAAATTTTTATGCAGTATTGACTAAAAAATTTAAATTTGACGGGCGATTTGCATATTTTGACGGGAGATTTACACATTTGTTTAAAATTTGAATTGGACGAGGTAAAAAATTAAGAGTAATACTTTTTTCTAGCGTCATAGGACGCTTTCTAGCCGTCAAATACGTTTTTCTAGCGTCAAAATACGCTATCTAGCGTCAAATTGTGTTCTCATATGCCATTTCTTGGTTCTATGTGTTTCACGAGTGTTTATTCTTAATTTCAGCATGATCAGCCACATGGAAGCCTTCGTTGAGTTCCACCGTCCTATATCGTTCCGACAAGTCTTCGTACCGAGGGAGATGATTTAGTTGAACACTACAGCATTTTGACAACAGAGATTCGGTGATTGGGGAATGTAAGCACTCTTAATTTATTTCGCGCTTGACATCTCTCTGACTACAGTGCTTCAGGTACGTTTTGCTACGCATAAATTCGTCTTTGTCTCTCCGTCAGCAAAATGGCCAGAGTGGTACGAGTGCACCTTTCTAAAGGATGAAGAAAAAGCTTGCAAGCATGCGCTGATGATTATGGAGAAGGAGGGCTCATCGTCTACCAGAGAAGCTAGGGACAGAACTTGAGGGCAAGCGAAAGAGAGGGAGGCCAGCAGCCGCAAGAAATCCCCTTCAGAGAGATCAAATTGCTGAGTGATGTGTTTAGTTTGTTTTCATTGTTATCGCTTGTTGTTGGGTGTGGTATTGGATAAAAGTTGTCTGGTCTGAATCATGTGGCATAGAGTATAATTTTGAAGATGTGGGAATAGGGATTGAGTAGAATGAAAGGAAATAAAACAGGAAATAACGACCACATCTTTGACAGTGGAAGTTTTGAAGGTAGAAAGAAGTGTTTTTATGGCAGAAAAAGCTATTACACGGCAGAGAAGCATTTTCACGGCAAAAATTATTTTGATGGCAGATGAAAAAGGTCTGGCTTTTGACGCTAGAATAGCGTTTTTGATGCTAGAACATTTTGACGCTAAAAAACGCTAATTTTGACGCTAAAAAACGTATTTTGACGCTAGAAAATTTTTGACGCTAGAAAAAAGTATTTCGACGCTAGAAAAGCGTCTTTTGACGCTAAAAGAAAGTATCACCAAAAATTAATTTGACGGGAGATCACATATTTTGACGGTGTTTTCAATTTGAGCCCAATTCAATGCAGTATTTGACTAAAATTTAATTCGACGGGAGATTTGCATATTTGACGGGAGATTCACATAATTTGACGGAGATTTACATATTTCGTTTGAATTTTGAATTGACGGGGTGAAAAATAAATTTGACGGAGATTCACATATTTTAAGAGGTGTTTTCAATTTGAGCCTTTTTTAAAAGAATTGGCTTTTAGTCAAAATTTTGGTCTATATTTTTTTCGCAAATCGTTTTTCTTGCATCATTTGTTTTCCATCATATATTATTTTGCATCAGATATAATTTCTTTTGCATCAGATTTATTTTGCATAATGTATATATAATTTATTTTGTATCACTTTCCTCGAAAAGCACACGGGGACAAATTGTTGGCGGAAAAAAATCAACTCAGTTTGGTTATGCTTGAAGTGAGCAAGAGCGATGTGGTGGCTGCGACTCGCGACGGGCTCCTAATTTGCCGGATCGAAGGGTGGTGGTTGTGCAAAGGCAATATTGAAACGTTAGGTACACTTTTTTGTTAGTCTTTGTTGAAACTTTGGTTTAGTTTCCACTGCTTTTGCCATGTTTTGCACCTCGTCGTTTGGGATAGGCATCAATAAACATCAATTGTGTCTTCTGTGGTCGACAAGCAAGCAAACTTGGAATCGGATTTCACCGTACTCCAACAGCTATTATCTGCGTTCCGAGAAGTCCAAGGGAAGGATCAACTACATTGGTGCTGGTAAGAATGAATATCAATCTTTGCAGTAGTCATTGATTATATTTATTTTTAGCAAGTTTAGCACATTTCCTGGATGCACCGTCGCCAAGCACTATCAAGGATTTGTCAGAAAATGACTTGAGCATATTGCGTATATCCGAGGTTCTTCAGCCGTTCAAGGATTGCACTAAAATGGTTGGTTTTATGGTTGTTTACTCTCGCACATGTCATGTTCTTGCAATTCCGGCCTCATACAAAATGCTTCAATCTCTTGCTATTCATTTTTTGTCAGAAAACTGTCCGAGCATCCGAAATCAGTATGGCAAATTTGCTATGAAGATGAACGAAAGTTTAGATTGCAAGGACGAGGATTTGCTCAATTAATCGGAAGTGGGCTTTGCGGCGTTTCTTGATCCGCCGCTGAGCTACAAGTGAGTGATTAAACTGAATTGCTTTCGTATTATGATTTATGTTCTGTATAGATATCTGTCATGACAAAATCACAAGTGGGGTTCATAAAACAAGAAATCGTCGAACTTTTGACAAAGACGCGCCTCAATTAGCTGCTAGTCGCAGTGCCCACTCGTTTGACAAGAGGACTCTGGAAGAAGGCGATGAGAGTTTGTGCAAGAAATGTTAGAGGGCGGAGAAGCAGAAATGGTTGGTTAATATGTATTTAATACGTATGTAATATCTGTTCTAGGAGGAGTTAATCCATATCTTAATTAAAAGAAGCCAGCACTTCCGCGACCGGATCTTTCGGACACGACGAGATGTACCAATGGTGGGCGAAGAATGGAGTGAGATTCCGGCTCTGGCTATGCTGGCTCGGAGGTAGTTGGCGCGCCGAAAATTTTCGGCTTAAGCCGAATTTCGGCGCCCCGACAACCCTACTCATGTGAGACTTTTTTGACGAGACGTCTTAACAGAACGTCAAGTTTGTACACGTTTAAATTCATTTTATTTTATTTTTCAGTCGGCTGCTTTTCGCTCTATTGATTTTTTTCACAATCATGAGTCCTGTGATGGATTCTAGCCTTTTCATATTGCTTCGATTTCTGTAAACAACCTTCTCAGAAAAAATATTCTAGAAGGTAACGAAAACTTTATCCGTTTCCATGGTTTCGAATGACAGGTGATGACGAGACCCGAAAAGAAAATTAGAGACCCGAAAAGAAAAAAAAAATCCCCTAAATGAAAATTACTAATTGTAGAATTCTTTTCATGTGCACGAAACTCTAGCTAATCCACTAAACCACACAATATTCTACTAAATTTTCAAGCATTTTACTTGTTCGCATACTTTCGAACAATTTTTATAGAAGACAAGTATTTCTATTAAGTGATAAGATAACAATTATTAATTAGCCATCAGTAAAGAGCACAACTTGGTTGTTATTATCATCTTAACATCTTAAAATCAAGAATAGGCGACCTTCTTTTGGTCCCCTCCAGGTGAATTCAGCTGTGCGCTCACGAGTACAATCAAGTTTAACCTTGCCTTACCGAAACAAGGTATTATTTTCACGAATATAACTGCTCATCTGCCCATTTAGATTAATTTTTTTGATTTTTTAGATCGACGCTATGTTCGATTACGATAAATACAACCTGCAACAATTTAAACCAAAACTTTATTCATTCAAAATAACATTAGTAACAAGGACAAAATTTACTTTTGAAGATGGTTGTAGGCAAGGCTGTAGACTGGAAAATTCGAGCTGCAGACTGGGAAAGACGGGCTGTATACTAGCGACAATGGGCCATGAACTGTAAAAGGCGGAGAGACACCTAAAGCTTCGAAGGTAAAAGCAGAAACATGACATCATACACTGAATTCAGCATCATCAGAAAAGAAAAATCACACAATCAAGAAGAGGATGCCAGCCACTCCCTTGCCCAACAAGAGTCTGAAGAAAGCACTCTTTCGATTTAGTCTCTTGGCATATTCACGGTAATTTTTGCTGAGATCTGATAAGTCAGACGCCCTTGATTCGAGAACTAAACAGGAGGCTCAATCATTAGAATAAGAACTAACAAATTTTCAAATCGACTTACTATCAAAGCATCTCCACGATGAATCACATCCTCAATATTGTACACCATAACCCCGAAACACAGAAATGAGAATTCTAAAACATTGAAAGTTGCAAACCTTGTGACATCATAAAGCTCATTGTTCACGCGGTCGTCGCATACCTGATCTTGTCCGTATATACTTTCGCTTGCAAAAATAAAAGTGGCATATGGCATAGAAATGCTAAAAATGGCCGCCACAAATAAATTACATACCTTGCTGAATATAGGTCTAAAAAACAACATAGATTATACATAGCCTGGCAAAATAACTACCCACCAAACTCCAAAAAATGAAAGAGTCGGATAGCTGCTTCGACACGACTAGCAATCTGATTCAAAAATTCTGTCGCCATATCCTCCAAGAACGCAAATGCAGTTTTTTCGGTATTCTAGTATTCTTCTAGTATTCTTCTAGGTATTCTTCGGTATTCTTCTAGTATTAGGGTGACTGTTTTCATGTCCTTCAATGATCAATTTCAGTAAAATGACCAGAATTGGCAGGTTGTAATGGGCAATTTGCAGTGCGCAATTCGATTTTGGCGCAATTTGCAGTGGCGCAATCTGCATTGGCGCTAGGTTGGTAGTTTCCGGAAAATTCAAACACGGGAAAGTTCCTGGAAATTTTCCGGGAAAATTCCTGAAGTCGGGAAAAATCGGGAAATTTGATAAAGAACTTTATACAGAAAACATAACAACTCAATCAAAATCATGCATAAATAGGTCAAATTCATCTCAAATGTGTTTCTTCATCAATTTCTTCATTTCGTTCTTCCATCGCTTCTTCTACTTTCTGTTCTTTTACGGTTGACTTAATAAATGAGCGTACTCCAGCATGAGTTATGCTTGATGAACGTCACCTGGGAGGCTGTTCCACCGCCAAATTCCACCAAATCAAAGCAGTTTCACAATAAACGCTGCTAAACCAACCAGTGTGTTGCGTCCGTTCAATTTGCCCATCCACTTCAGAAGACGTTGCATTGATGGATTCTAAAAGAAATGGCTTGGAGTGTGAACGACAATATTGATGATGGAAGTGCTGCGCACATTCGTCCATCCATCCGAAGAAATTACCAAGAAATCGGCCTGAACGTGGAGATCAGACATGCAAGGCCTCATAAAAAACCTTGTTGCATGATTTATCCAGATTCTTCTTGACTCGATTGAGTTCCTCTGGGATAAGGACCTTTGCGTACTTGTGCTGAAGATGCGGAAGTTTGTACGACGGATTAAGTGACTTGATGACTCCTTGAAGAATGGGTTGTCGAGGAAATTTGGTGCGATGTTGCCTGTTGCAAAACCCTGAATGATAAAAGTGATTATGAACAAAAATAAAATGAAAAAACCCGAGTCAACAAAACGTCGATATTTTTTTTGCTGATCCTTAGACATGCTCGAAAACCAATATTTGATTGATCCAGAACCAGCTTGCGACGAGACTTCCGCGGGCTCCGACAACTTGACTTTCTTCGAAAGAGGCGACTGGCTACGACTTCGGCATTTGACAGATGGTTTCCTCAGCTGGCGGTCAATTTCCTTCATTGCTTCGGCTCCGACTTGATTGCAGCTCTAAAATCAAATAGTAAACACAAAAGCAATCAACAATTACCCTCAAGTGACTCTCCATCTTTGTGGCATTGTTCATATGGCGACCAGTCTTTGCGCCCTCCTTGTAGCAGAACTTGCAGTAGGCGACCGCACCCGTTTCCCATTCAGATCCTCTTCTTGCTTGTTAAAGTATTCCCAACTCCACGATATTTTTTCTGCCAGAAGACATCGAAAATCTGTAAGTAAGGCATGATAAGCCTAAACACGAACAAAAACAACAATAGAAAGTTGATATAAAATGAAAACATTGTAACTTGCAAAAAATTTTGAATTTTCCCGATTTTTCGGGAATTTTCCCGCTTCAAACTTTCCCGGAAATTTCCCGGGAATTTTTCCGGGAATATTCCGGGAATTTCCCTGTCCACCAACCCTAATTGGCGCAATTTGAATGTGGCGCAATCTGAATTGGCGCAATTTGAAATGGCGCAATCGTCGGCTGCCCAATTAAAGAGCATATTATTTAAATGGGAGGATAGGTTTTAAAAGGACATACTGAAAGAAGTATGCACCACTTGAGAACGATTGGACCTCTGGCGTACCCGGCGCGCTAAGCTTTCGGAAGAGCAATTTAGCTTGTGGTGACCCACTGGTGATGAACAAATGGTACTAAGTTACGCCATCTGCCCCTTCAATCGATGTAGCGAGAATAAGGCCATTACGAACCTAAAAAAGGAGTGTGCAAAACATACTGCTCGAAATACAATTTTATGAGTCGTACTCTTGCAATCGACGTCAATAAGACCATCTGAAGTAAGAAAATATGTGAAAATATATTTGTGAAAAGGGTGATACTTATATTTACTGACCCTATTACGAATTCCCTCAATGGCAAAATAGAGCCAGTCATTCACCGAACCTAAATTGTTGAAGGTACAATTAAAACAGCGAAAACGAAAAATAGTCGACCGCAAAAAAATAAGAATGAATTCAAACGTGTACAAACTTGGCGTTCTGTTAAGACGTTTCGTCAAAAAAGTCTCACATGAGACTTTTTTGACGAAACGCCCCTATGCCGGAAAACAGTTTGGCGGAAAATAGGGCTGTACCCCGAAATTTAAGCAGCGATTTGCTAAGTGGTCGATTTGCTAAGCGGTCGTTTTGCTAAGAAAAAAAATTTAAGCGCCAATTTGCTAAGAATTCAAAATTTAAGCGCCAATTTGCTAAATGGTCGTTTTGCTAAGAATTTTTTTGCTAAGTAGTTGTTTTGATAAAGATCTTGTTTGTTAAGCTACCTACTTCTTCAGTTCGGTTTAATTTCGGGGTACAGACCTTAAAGCCGAAATGATTCAATCCAAAATCATCTTCTAAAAATGGTTTAATTGAATCGGGGTCTCCTACTCTGGACTGATTGCACCCAGATTGAGCGAACCAGTAACCTTGGTGATGAGTATATGGACCTCTTCGCCAAGTAAACACTCAAAATTATGATAAAAAAGGTATACACCCAGGTGGATGCGAACCAGCATCCTCGGCGGTGGCTATCCAAGTGTCGTCCACTTGGATCAAAAATTTTTTTTTACGTTTTCGGTTTCCAAAAGAATTTTTCTGCACTAATTCGAGCATCCTGAAGATGGTTTGACAGTGGTAAAATCACGTTTTATCGAGAAATTTTTGAGTTATTGCTAACGATAGATTTATCAAAATCAAGAATTCACGATAACTCAGAAATTTCTAGATAAAACGCTAATTTACCACTGTCAAACCATCTTCGGCATGCTCGAATTAGTGCAGAAAAAATGATTTGGAAACCGAAAACGTAAAAAAATTTTTTTGATCCAAGTGGACGACCACTTGGATAGCCACCGCCGAGGATGCTGGTTCGAATCCACCTGGGTGCACACTTTATTTTTACCGTAATTTCAGATATAAAAAGACTAACGTTTGACCTTTCAGGTCATTTGGGTGAATATACCCCTACTCTTGAGTTGCCTGGATAACAACTGTCCAGGTGGTAGCCACCCAGGTTTGGGGTCGGGTAGGTAAAATCGCACTTCTGGTCTTAATAAGCCCAATTTCTCACAATTTTTAGTTTAGAAAAATGGATTTTTTTATTTAAATTGTCTTTTTTATTTTTAGGCCATCCAGGTGGGCATCCACCTGGTCAGGTGATACCTACACCAGGTATTGAAGTTGGGTGTGTAAAATCGCAACTTGGGCTTGACAAACCAATTCCCACACAATTTAAGTTAGAAAAATGGCTTATTTTTTTATTTTAAGAAATTGTAATTTTTTAGGTTTGGGTTTGGTTTGGTATTTAGGGTGGTGCTTTGGGTGGTTTAGGATGTTTGTGGTAGTGTGGACACCATCTGAAGACATCAATTTACCTAGATCCCACGTTGAAATCAGTAAGAAACAAAAAAAAATCGGTGTAAAAATGTCCGTCGGAAAAACCTCTAATCTACCAGAATATTGAGAAAAAGAATAGTACAAAAAGGCAGAAAGGTTCTTAACAAATCGGGATTTAAGAAAAGAATGCCTTAGCAAAAAAATTCTTAGCAAATGGGCGCCTTAACAAAAAATTCTTAGCAAATGGGCGCTTTAACAAAAAATTCTTAGCAATTTGTCGCTTAGCAAAAAAAATTCTTGGCAAAACGACCGCTTAGCAAATCGACCACTTAGCAAAATGCCGCTTAAATTTCGGGTACAGCCGAAAATAGTTGGCGGAGAGCAGTTGCGGAAACCAGTTTGGCGGAAATAAGTGTGAACCACCCAGAGTGTCCCTAAATTCAGGTTCGACTGTATTTGCCTTTTTTACTGTTTTTGTTACCTTTCCTTGTATGTATAGCAGGTTTTAAATATGCGCCGAGGTTCTGATGGCCAATTCCCTTTTGAGCGTACGAATATAAATTTTGTTTTCTAAAAAAGCAAAAAAATGCAGATTTCGGAAAACAAGCAATTTAAAGCTACGGAACACAATACTTTGGTATTTTTCAGCAATGGATCTTGATATTTGCATGCGGGATTTTCTTAACGTCGAAGTTTTTCCAACCGATCTGGATGAAAAGTTTATCGAAAGTTTCACAGAGTTATATCTGCCCACAGGTAATAATGGAACAAAGCACCCTTTGTCAACAACTTTAAAAATTTAGGCGAGGAAGGTTTGCGAAAATTGGAAATTACTGCCATAGCCCTGCTAAGAATGCTGAAATTCTGCTGGCTTTCTACATTGAAATCTTGAGAAAAATGATCAAGCAGCGCGGTGGTCTGGCTTTGGAATCTTTTCTACCTTGGACTTTCTACGCGAAAACGAGAGCCTGCTGATGCATACACGAAGCTCCACTTTGAAACAGCTGGTGTTTGAATTGCTGTCTGACGTAGAGTCGGTCAGTGCAACTCACCCTTTCAAATTTGGTAAGCCTTTTTTGGCTACTGGGTCATTTGGTCCACAGGCGACTATTTCTCGTGTAAAATTGTTCCAAAATTTTTTTCATTAATTCTAAAAACTGTGAAATATACTTCTGAAATATACTTCTCTACGTGAAATTATGCGCTGAAAATGAATTGTTATTACTATAATTTGTCTTGACTAACCGGAATCTCAATAGCTTGGGTACACTCCAAGGTGGTTTACTCCAAATTCTAGTTAGCTTTTTTGAATGGGTATGCGACTTATTATATCTTTGTCTGTAAAGACCAAAACGAGGTTTTAGCTGGTCGACTTTGAACTTCTTTTGTATCCAGAGATGATTTTTTCTTGTATCATTTTTATGTTTTTCATACCAAACAATAGCTGAGGAACTAAGCTTTCTTTTACACCAAACAACTTTTGATTTAAATGACAAAAGTGCGTGTAATAATACAAAAGTTCTAGGTTAGTCGAGGTCGATGTACCTCGACCGTAACATCGACCAACCTACGTCTTTTAGACCATCATATGTATTTTGTTGCATTTTTTTTAATATTTTTGGTACGCGAGAAAGCTTAGATCCTGAGCTGTTGTTTTGTATAAAAAACATAAAAATGGTACTAGAAAAACTCATCTCTGGCCACAAAAGAAGTTCAAAAAAGTCGACATCGACGAAGACCAAGGAGTGTGACCAGGGGGTTAGAAACTGCGGTTGTCTAGCTCCTTCAGATAGGCGTCCAGCTTTACAATTTGAACACAAGCTGTAAAGGCGCATTCACAATGAGGAGTCTGTTTGCAGATGCTAAAACAGACTACTCTCTAAGAATCTGCGAAACAGAATCCTCGCTTTTTTTACTGTTTTCACAGAATTATTCAGTTGGTGTGTCTTTTTTATTTTCCAGTTGCTTATATAGTTTCTCACATCATATAGTTGAGGTTTAGGGCTATCAAATGAGCTATTGACTGAGTAAATGTTGCTTCAAAACTCAGATAAAATTTTAAGAATCCTAACTCGAATTCGAGTGCGGATGCTTGGGCGGAGTCTTTTTTTAATTCAATTTTTTCAACAACATCTAACTTATCAATAGCTTATCTTGTAGCCCTGAATCTTAGCTACAAGATGGTGATAACAGAATAAATTTTGAAAACATAAAAAAAGTTCTGGCTATTTCCATGTGACAAATCGGATTTAGCATCCGCAAATAGCCTCCTCATTGTGTGTGCGCCTTAAAGAACCATACTTGTTGATGACAATGAGGATTCGGAAAATTCAAATGCGCGCGGCACTTCTCTTTCGTCTCTCATTGTACTCTTTTGAGTCGCTCGAAATAACTCCGAAGAGTAGAGTGCGAGACGAAAGAGAAGTGTCCGCGCGCATTTGAATTTGCCAAATTTTCATTTGCATCAACAAGTATGGTCCTTTAAATGTGCATAGAAGGTAATTAGAGCATCGTTTTAGGCCATACAGAAATATTTGTTTGTCCATTCCAAATAATTCCCTAAAATTTATGGTCGATAACCTTGGAGGGATATTTACTAAAAGTATCGAGATTCTGATTGGTCTAAAGAATAGTTTTGTCTTCACAAACTATTTAACTTACAATTTGGGTTAAATAGGATACTTTGTTTTATACATCGGAATGATAAATGTTTTGTGAACCAATTGACCGTTAGCCATAAACGAAAGCGCTTCTACGAAAATGCTTAGAAAACGCTTCTATGTTTTTTTCCGGCTTAAATCTATATTCCGATTCTGCCTACTCAGATATTGATGCAAAAATCCATGAAGTTCTGTCAGCAGACCAAACCAGTGTCTATGTGCGCCGTGCTGTTGAAAACCTGGCAATTATCCGTCTCAACAAAATATGCAATCGTGGAAGTGGTGCGAACTTCTTGCTGTGGAATCTTGTGGAGTCAGTTCTGGAGACAGATTATCTTTTAATAATGGACAGCATATCAAGAGTCCTACTCAATTTTTCTGCTGATATATCTAACGCTGAATGCGAGAGGCTTGTGCACAAAGCTAAAAATTCAAGAAAGATTGGGCTGCTGTTTGCTCGACTTATTGCTGCTTTATTGTTAGTCTTTTTTTGGTGTAATATTTATGCACTTGAATATTATGTGGTTTTAGAGTTGGAAAACAGTTTGGAAGTCTCTCAATGGTCTCGGATGGATTTTGCGACGCCCAAACTCATGTTACAATCGTTTCGGAATTAGCTGAATGCAATAGGTGGGTGTTAATTATGGGGCTTTCTGTAGATAGGACAGAAAATCTTGTAAGCGCATGCGCACGGTCCCGCCCTGAAGCTTACGCATAAAAATTAAAAAAATTTCGCGGAATTGCGCATGAAAATTGCCTGGGGCGGCGGCTCGCCGGGTAAAATTGGCGAATTTAGAGCGTCGGCGGCCGGCGCTCCGCCGGCAGAGACGGTGAAATTTCAAGGTAACGGCGGCGGCGCTCATTTTATGTACCCGATTTTCATAAACATTCATTACACTTTTTGTAAAACATTTTTTCGATTTTTATTAATAACAATGATTAGTTGAACGTTGTGTAAAAAGGATGTAAACATGCGTAAAAGGCCATGTCGTTTACTTGAATTTGAATTTAATTTTTATTTACGTTCGTGTTGTGAAGGCGTAGTGTGAGTGTAAATCTAAGTGTAACTGCTAATGTAAGGTAAATGCAAGTGTTCTTCACAACACTAAAAGCATTTACACTTACATTTACACTTACAATTGTGATAGAGCCATCGAGGAATAGCAGGACTCAGTGATATTACCTTTTTTTATTATTTGGTGGTCTTTTTTGTGAGTTACGAATATAGTTTAATTCATTTTTAGGACTGCGGAGAAGTTTTCAGAAGCGGACTTATTGGATTGTTGGTGGTTGTTGCCGATCAACGGTTTAATTTCATTGCTCCGCATCTGAAAAATTTGCAATTCTCCACCAAACAGGTTTGTATAAAATGTCAGACTTTAGTTATACACAGCAAGTTTACACAGTGATTAATTATTTTCCCTTTGGTCATAGTGGGAGGTCGAAATTAAGTGGTTCTTAGAAATCGTCATTTTGATTTTCTAAATGCAAGTTTATAAAGGAAACCTTCCATACAGTCAACCTTCGATACAACGTACATCCTGAGGACCGGCCCTAAAGCCACGTGCATAATAAGTGTCGACCCGAGTGTGAGATTCGGGGTGTTTTTAACACGGGAAGAGCTGTACTTTTTTTTTTCTTAACTGCAGCTTTTTTTGTTGGTACCATTTTGTAGCTGAGATTCAGGGCTTTAAAATGAGCTATTGACGAGCTATATGTGATTGAAAAAAATGCGGTTAAAATGCAAATGCAAACCTTTCTCGTTGGTGTTCAGAACTCCAGTCGTATAACATATCAATTGGGTATGTTAAAGGTGCCGGACATACGCTTACTGACGCTTTGTCGCGAGCAATTGCAGGTCAGGTGTACGTTATATGGAAGGTGTACGTTGTATCGCGTGTACATTATAGCGATTTTGATTATGGGAGTTTCCTACATCGGATATGCACAAGAAAAACGTAATGATGATTTCTGGGCAGCATTTTATTCCGACTTCGACCTCTCACTGTGTTCGAGAGGTTAAAATTTCAAAATTTATGAGTTACTTTGCGGTAGAGGCTTTTTTCTGCTGTACCAATATCCAAAGCCAAAATATTTTTTAGACCGCCAGGGAATTTGCCAAAACACTGACTAGCTCACTAAGCAATCCTCGCTTGTGTTCCGACCAAAATATTGGGGTCTTTTTAAAGTTTCTGCGTGGAGTGGATGATGAAATGCTGCTTTATCCAGTTGTGTTCGATGCACTAAAACACAGGATAATGGTTTGTTTTTAGCTTTTCATGGCATTTTGTCATTTTTTGGTAAATGGCAGTCTTTGGTATGGCACTGTTTGAGTTTTAGAAGTCACCAAGCCTCTTAAAGTTCTTCGCTGAAAATGATTGTGTTATTCCAACATCAGTAGAGCCATGTTCCTTTAAGCGCTTGTTTCAACTCCAGGACGTTCGCAGGTTTTTGTCTGATGCTGTCCGGCTTGTTTTAATTGAGCAGCCTGAAGTGAGTGGTTGGGAGAAAAGGATTCGGCTTTAGAACTATTACAATCGTGCCGAAATTTTTTGGACCTGGGTATGCTGCTTTTTTAAGTACAAGTATTTTTTCTGCCTTCCTCTGGTCCGAAAGCCCTTCTTTTTGGCTGAAAAGTGCCTTCTTTTTTCTTCTGGTCAAAGAATCAAATGTCTAAAAAAATTCTGAAAGTTTCAACATCATCAGGCAGACCTACGATTTCGGTTTCTAACGAGTTATCATTCGTTGCAACATCCATGCAAAATATACCACAGAAACGGGAAAGTATGAAGTAAGTAAGAAAGACAATCTGCTTCATACTTTTAACTTTTGTGCTAAATTTTTAGATGTTGCAACAAGTAACACGTCGTTTGAAACTATAGTCGCAGGGCTATCTGAATTTTAGGGGGGGACACTTCATATATGCATCGCCCGAAGTCGCAGGTTCGACCACCACTGGATGCACACTCTGTTTTCATCTCTTTTTATTTACAAGTCTGTCAAAATGATCCGCACATTCTTGTCTATTTAACGAGATCATCAGCGCAGGGATCCATACACAATGGAGCTTATTTACAGGCTAAATAGGCTAAATTTCCTAAAATCGATCTTTTCAGGGTTACCGTATTTCCTCTAATAGGCGCCACGGGGCGTTTATTTTTCAAACCTCTGAAAATTTTGAAATTGTCAATCAAAAATGGTCTTAACTCTGAAATCTCAGTCAAAATTTAGGGGGGGGGGCGTTTATTAGAGCAGGGGCGTTATTAGAGGTAATACGGTATTCTTTGACTGGTTTGATTAAAATTTTTTGACTTTTTGTAGAAGTCATACGTTTCATATGCCGAAATGTAGCCAAGATTCTTGGCTTTCTTTTGAGCTATCCCACAGAAAAAAGGTAACATAGAATTTTAGAGCCAGATATAGAATTTAGAGCAATTTCAAAAACCTTCTACGATATCCGATTCCATGCCATCTTCCGTAAGTTTATCCCAGAACTATTCGGTAGTATCCTGGAAGTGACGTTTTTCGCAATTTTAATTTACATACTCATTCGCAACCTTACAATCAAATTCAGCCCTGCTTCTTGGCGTCATTTTCAGTATATGGCTTTAAATGATCATGTAGATTAAAATTGTAAAAAAACGTCAGTGCCAGAATAACACCGAAATCCTGCCGCTCAATAGTACTCTTTTGTGCCTTGGTCATACCTTCGCTACCGAGGATGTTTTTTTGAAGTGATTTCGGTGTGTAAAAATTTTGTGAAATTCTGACTCTAGAAAGTCACTAAACGCGTTGATAAATATCTTAAATTGGGGAAGGCTCAGGCTAAACGAGACTAAGTACGCATTTGGCTAATTTCCCTTGATTTCGATGGTCATTTGCTTGAAATCGCAAAATTGAGGCATTTACTGACAGCAAAGCAGTGCTGGAAATGATCGCAATCGATTCCTCGATAGTTTTTGACTCTAGAAGTCAGTAAACTTAGTAAAAAATAAATAAAATGTGCACCTAGAGTGATAAGAACAATCGATTTTGGAGATGCGTATATAAAGTGTCCTCCCCCTTTAAAAATGGTTTATATACCTGCCTCTTTGAACGAAAAGAAAAAAAGGAGGCACTATTGAGCCAGAAAGAAGCCACTTTCAGACTAGAAGAAGACAGAAAAAAATTATTTAATCATTTGATTCTGTATCTTTTTAACCCTACAGATGCTGAGAAGCTGCAGACGCAATACTCCACTTTGCAAAGTGTGATGAAAGTGAATTTGTGAGGAGTAGTGCAACAAATATACTTATTCAAATGCTCAGTGACGACCCTTCTCAAATGTCTGTTGCCGTCAAAGAAGAAGTGGGCAAACTGAAGAGGATGGAAGATGAAGCCAATCAGCCAGCAGGAGCACAGGAAAGAGATATGCAAACAGAAATTGAAGACATTATCAAAACAATGCAGAATAATTGTGGGTTGGATGACTGTGTTAGCAAAGAGTGTTACTGACTGTATTTTTGTTAAGATAGATACGATTTCAATAAAATTCTTGAAGATAAACCTTGACTTATTAATAGCCTTGACCTATTTTTCATGATCTGATTGCGAAAGTTGGTTGGCATGTAGATTATTAGGTCACTGAACCTAGACGTGTTTAGGTCAAAGGTTGTTTGGTTATGGATATATATGGCAGATACCTGCCGGGCGGCGGTAAATTGAACCTATACAAATTGAACCTAGGTAAATTGAACCGGAGGTAAATTGAACCTGAGGTAAATTGATCCTCAAAATTTGTCTTAAAGGATTTTTTTTATTCAAATGAGATTTTTTTCCTGTTGGGTTGCCAGATCACAGTGTTTCAAGGGAGGCAGCATATTCCACCGTGGTGAATTTCTTGTCCGGTGAATTTACCGTGGTAAATCCGCGCACTAAATTTCAGTTTCGAATCCTGGTGCTGGTAAACATCATTTTTTCTGGAATAACAGACCTAAACTAACTTTCCTAAGACCAGTAAGCCTCTGTTCTGTTAACTGTTTTGGTCCACTCAATCTATATCCGAATACAGGTGGTGAATCAAGATGACCACCTGAATTTTTTTTAGATTATGTTTGCAAACTACTCTCTCTGTCTCTAATTATTTTTAACCTTAATTCTAGGGTTTCAATCGGTCGGCTTTTGGATCGGTTGTTTTGGAAAAAACCGGTTTTTCCCCGGTTCTGCTAATCAGCCGAATGCGACCCTACTTAACTTTTTCAAAAATAAGTTTTTGTAAGGATTGTTGCGTTCAATCGAACGGCATTTCCAGTCGAGACAATAGGTTTCCCCAGGAAACCTATTGCAGCCTTTAAATAGTCCCAGATTTCAATAAGTTAATACAAATCCAGATTTGTCTTGTCCAGATTTAGTCGATAAAGCGGGTTTAGTTCAAAGTCATCATTCTATTTGTGGATCTTGATTTTGAAGCTTGCTCTATCCGATGTCTGAGGTTATAAGATTAAAATTGATAGTTTTGGTACGCACTCGTTGAGATCACTCCTGACAATAAGCCGTCCCGTTCCAGTACATTATTTGATTTTGGCCTCCAAGTCAATACTCCAGTTATTGCTTTAGTTAAAAGGCTAAGCCTATTAAATCCAGTTTCGCGCGCTCAGAGGAAATTATCCCTGACAATAAGTCGCTCGTCTCCAGTTCAGTTATTCAGGAATTACTGATGGCTACTTCTAGATTGAAGGGTCCAGAATTTGATAATGCAGTATCCAATCTGCCAGCTCTATTAAAGGCTCTCTCTGTCCAGTCTAGTCCAGATTTTATAGTTGCTTCAGATCCTTCGGCCGATTTGGCCGAGGCCTGAGTTCATTACAGATACCAGTGATTGGGAAGATGAATCTCCTACTGCTATCGATGGATCAATTGTGCCAGGTTCTTCGAATGTGCCAGATGAGCTCACACGGGATTCCCTCCGCATGGTTTCGTTCTCCGCCTCCAGTCCGCGCTCCCACTTGCAATACGAAGAGGGTGGTCAAGCTCCAGCTGCGGTGTCTTTGGTGCCTGCCTTGGATGCATGGGGAACAGTCCAGCTTTCGTCTCAGCAGTTGGTCTCCTCAGCCGAAGTTGAATTTGGTTGCTCGTCAGGAATGGTTCCAGCTGAAGTGCCGAAGGAAAAGCTCAGTGTATAATTCCATTATTAATACTCCAGTCTGTATCTCATTCCCTGTCTCCATGGTGCACTAATAAAGATACCCAGTCTATTGAGTCTTCACTCCTCTTGGGTAGTAGTAGCCCTCAGGCACTACCTCCAATTGTTTACTGTAGCACCATGGTACGTGGGGAAGGTGACCGATATGTCGCTCATTCCGCACATTTCGGACAGTCCAGTACTTGTTGACCAGTCGTTAAGATTTTGAAATGCCAAGATCTGAGTAGGGACAGTTTTTCAGGAGCGCCTGCTCTGTCGAAACCAATCACTATGTGGATCAGGTGGACTCGAGCAAGAACTCAGTTCCTTGTAATGTTCAGTTAATCATATTATTGCTCAGATCTTATTATCGTCATTCCGAAATATCTCCAGTTATAGAGCAGTTTTCCGAAGCAGTGCTCCATCTTTACGTACCCGAGAAGTTCCAGTTTAGATTTATCAATTTATAGGTGGTCACAGAACCAAACATTCAAGACATCAGAGATAGTTTGCGTGCTTCAAAACACACATCCTACTCAAAATTTTGGAAATAGGGTTCTCAGGACAGGCTCCAGTTAGTCTGAATTCTCGAAATCCAGTGTCCAGTGAAAGGCGAAAGTCCAGTGTAGAAAAATTTTGCAAAGAGGGTCCAGTCTAATTGATGAAGTTCCAGCATCAGATTCAGGTTAATTTGCTGGCCAGAAGTGTGTGGGACCATCAACCGTCCAGACAATTATATAGTAGGCTTACGCAGCTAAGTCCAGTATGAAACGGGATTTACATTGGCTTTCTCGAAACAAGTAGATCATGATAAACAGCCAAAGTTCCAGAACAGCGGGTTTCAGATTTGTCAAGCAGCACGGAACGCTTCAAGTAAATGTACTTTCAGAAGAACATAGGCTCAGATTTTAGATAGTGATGATTGTAAGGAGACTAGGTCTCGATTAGGAATATGTTGATCTCCAAAAACTCCAGGTCAAGCTTTACGGTCCTCTCAACGATCGTTTTAGCGCTTCTTTATAATACGTGTGCTCAGAATTTCCAGCAGACCGAAGACGAAGACAAAGTCTCAGAGTCTAATTAAGATAAGGAAGATCGTCAGGCAAAAAGACCTCCAGTCAGTCTTTAGAAGAGTCCAGTCTATTCAATCTCTCAGTCAACTGAGCTCCAGTCAAGCAAAGAACAGCTCATCAATCAGTGCAAACGAAGCCAAGGCAGTCTATCTCCAGTCTATTGCATGAGCAATTCTCAGCAGTCTTCCAGCTCTCTGTGGTCAAATCAAGCAAATCCAGTTCCGAGATCCCCTTCAAGAGAACTGTGATGCCAAGGTTAGTGGGATATCACAAGGTTGTCAAGATCCAATTAGGACATAGAAGAGACGTTCGCGTCACAAATCCTCTGAATAAAGTAGTTCTGAAGTGTTAAGCGGTAAATGGATTATTAGTTCCGTGGAATGTGTCAGTTTCTAGTGTGTATCCATTCATTGTTCTCAGTTTATGGATATTAGGCGCGGCCATTAGTGTCAACACTATCCAGTGCTTATATTAGTAGTGCCATCTGGTGCAGGTGATAGGAAAGTTTGCATAGTATACATTGTCTTTTTCTCCAGATGTGTTCCGGTGGCGAGGGTGATAGGCAAATCATCACTCCTAAATCGGAAATCTTCAGAAAAAGCTGTAGGGTGTGCTCGACCTAACTTTGCTGACACTAGAGGTGGCAGGGCAGCAAGTCGCCGGTAGAGTCAGCTAAAATTTTAAAATTTTTAAAAAAAAAAGTTTCCCAGTTAAAAAAGTAAAAAAAAATTAACATTCCACCAGCAAAATCCTTCGTCTATTTGCTGGTGCGGTTCAGGGCGAACCTGGTGGCTGGTGATAGTGTAAGGATTGTGCGTTCATCGAACGGCATTCCAGTCGAGACAATAGTTTCCCAGGAAACTATTGCCCTTTAATAGTCCCAATTCAATAAGTTAATACAAATCCAGATTTGTCTTGTCCAGATTTAGTCGATAAAGCGGTTTAGTTTCAAAGTCATCATTCTATTGTGGATCTTGATTTTTGAAGCTGCTCTATTCCGAATGTCGAGCGTTAGTAAGATTAAAATTGATGTTTGTACGCACTCGTTGACGATCACTCCTGACAATAACCGTCCCGTCCAGTACATTATTTGATTTGGCCTCCAAGTCAATACTCCAGTTATTGCTTTAGTTGAAAAGGCTAAGCTATTAAATCCAGTTTCGCGCGCTCAGAGGAAATTATCCCTGACAATAAGTCGCTCGTCTCCAGTTCAGTTATTCAGGAATTACTGATGGCTACTTCTAGATTGAAGGGTCCAGAATTTGATAATGCAGTATCCAATCTGCCAGCTCTATTAAAGGCTCTCTCTGTCCAGTCTAGTCCAGATTTTATAGTTGCTTCAGATCCTTCGGCCGATTTGGCCGAGGCCCTGAGTTCATTTACAGATAGTATCTGGGTTCCAAAACTTGATTTCTGATTAATTCGAGCGTTCTAGAGATGGTTTGGCAGTAGTACAAAAACCGCGTTTTGCAAGATTTACGAAAACTGTAAAATACCATCAAAACGTGATTTCACTACTGTCAAACATCTTTAGAATGCACGAATTGGTCCAGAAAACATGTTTTGGAAGCCAAAAACGTAAAATTTTTTTGTGATCCAAGTGGATGACCACTTGGATAGCACCGGTGGATGACCATTTGGTTTAGTTGGTGCACGGGCCGCGCCATGGAAACTAGTTTCTAACAATTGTCAGTGTTCTATAAAATCAATATTTTGAGACTAAGAAATTTTATATCTTAGTGTATTGAGACCGAAATTTCCCAATTCTAAAACGGGATCTCGGTATCAAGATTCTAGCTGAAAAATTGCCTGAGATGGTATCCCGGACAGAGGTATTATCCACAGCATTAGATTTGAGAAGGAAAAAGAGGAAACGAAAATAATACACTGATGAAATGAAAATGTACAGTTAGCAGAATGAAATGAAAAATTTCACTGAAAATTTCATTTTTCACTGAAAATTCTCATTTTTCATTTGATGAAAATGAAAATTTTCATTTTCATCATGGAAAATGAAAATGAAATTTTCATTCGATTTTCATTTTTCATTCTCATTTCATTTTAAAAAATTTTCATTTTTCATTTTCATTTTCATTTTTCATTTTGGAAACACTGACAGATGCCAGTGATGGGAAGATGAATCTCCTACTGCTATCGATGGATCAATTGTGCCAGGTTCTTCGAATGTGCCAGATGAGCTCACACGGGATTCCCTCCGCATGGTTTCGTTCTCCGCCTCCAGTCCGCGCTCCCACTTGCAATACAAAGAGGGTGGTCAAGCTCCAGCTGCGGTGTCTTTGGTGCCTGCCTTGGATGCATGGGAAACAGTCCAGCTTTCGTCTCAGCAGTTGGTCTCCTCAGCCGAAGTTGAATTTGGTTGCTCGCCAGGAATGGTTCCAGCTGAAGTGGCCGAAGGAAAAGCTCCAGTGTATAATTCCATTATTAATACTCCAGTCTGTACTCTCATTCCCTGTACTCCATGGTGCACTAATAAAGATACCCAGTCTATTGAGTCTTCACTCCTCTTGGGTAGTAGTAGCCCTCAGCCCACCCTCCAATTGTTTACTTTTTATTCAAATCACTTCTTAACATTCAAACATAAGGACAATCATCATCAAACAATTATTCGAAGTTAGAACAGTGTTCCACCCAAGATTTTTTTACAGAATCCTATCCAGTTACCAGGGTTCAAAGTTTCGTAGCCATTCTCGATCGCCTATTCTTGCAAGAACTCCCTAAATTATTGTTGGTCAAAGTAAACGCTTTCAAAAAATTTTACTTGATCCCGAGGAGTGAACCATAATAACCCCCTAAACAAATCTATTATGCATATTATCATCTGAAAATGAATACCACTAGAGACCAGTGACCCGAGGATTTTTTTGGCTTGCTCCTGCACTGCCCTTGCATTATTTTTAGTACCAAGTTGATTTTGTCGGCGTAATGATTGTGAGACGTCGTTACTTTCACCATGCCATCGAAAGTTGAAGCTCTTCCTATTCGAATATGCCATGAAAACCAAAAATATACATAAGGTTTTAAAACTACCTGGGAATTTGCTATTCACTTTTCCATCCACTCCAAGCTTGTAAAAGATGCAGTGCCAGTAAGTTGCTTTCCTATTTGCTCTTTTCGGCAGTATAGATATTCCTCAAAATGACTTATCTGTTTTTTCTTCTCGCTTAAAAGCATCTCCATTTTGAACTACTAAAAGAAAGTTCAACAATTGGCCAAAAAGTGGAAAGGGACTATATGTACAAATGATGACCGACACTTAGTTGCTAGCACTTCGCGATCTATATATACTTCAACCACTAAACTATCACCCAAGTAACACTATCTAGATGAGAGAGACCTGGGTAGCGCAACCAGAAAAATGCTTTTAGATATTAGGTCGAGCCCATACTATAGGGTCGACCTAATATCCTTGTGGTATTCCTCCCTTTTCTGGTCTTACCTATCACCGAGATGGTTACTTTTATACGCCGGAAAAATTAAAAATAGTTCTGATAAAAAATCTTCTCAAGACAAATTTTAAGGTTCAATTTACCTAAGGTTCAATTTACCTCAGGTTCAATTTACCTCAGGTTCAATTTATCTCAGGTTCAATTTACCTAGGTTCAATTTGTATAGGTTCAATTTACCTAGAGCCATATCTGCCCGCATATAACCCCCGAACACATTTCTCCCCAGCAAACATCTCCCTACATTCATCTCCCGCACATATCTTCCCAGCAAATATTTCCCCACATATCTTCCCAGCAAATATTTCCCCACATATCTAGTCCACTTCTGAGCCTGGTATGATCCATTGCTCAACAACCTGGATGCGGCTCTTGGTCAACACTCCGCGGTAAATTTCCCCTTTCACCCAATACGGTAAATTCTCACTTCTGTAAGTCCTCCGCGGTGAATTCCCTTCTAAAATTTTGAGGTTACTGGTACGATTCCTAGTGGTAGCTCACACAATTTTTTCTTGAATAGCAGTCTTGGCCGGATTGTGGCATAAGGTCCTCACCCAAAATCACTCCAGATCATCTTTTTTCAACGTTTCAGCTTCTGAAACGCGCTTAAAACATGTTTTAGGTGGGCGTAAACCCATTGTATATGTAAGGATTGTTGCGTTTGTTCGAATGATGTTTCCAGCCAGAACTGTAGGTTTTGCTTGGAAACCTATTGTGGCCTCAGTGTTTTCGAAACTCAAGGTCAAGGTCAAACTCAACGTCAAGACAAAGGTAACATTGAGTTTACCTTGATCTTGAGTTTGACTTTGAGTTTACCTTGAGTTTGATCTTGAGCTAACTTTGAGTTTGACTTTTAACTTGAGTTTCACTTTAACTTAAAATTTTGGCCGGAGTGTATTATCCTTCAACCTCCCGAAAACCGGTTTAAATCACTTTTTCGTGTGTTTTAGCACTTGAAACGTGTAGAAAACATGTTTTTAGGTGGCGGAAGACCATTTTCAGAATTTTTTTTTTCGAAAATTTTGACTTTTTGCCTTGGGGGCCAAGGTAAACCACTTAGATAAGGTACCTGGATACCGTTTTTATTCATTTTAAATGTTCTTTTACCTGCCTGGTCAACGATGGTGAGGACATAAAAATAAAATGCAATGAGTGTCAACAGGTATTGCCTTAGAAGTCTTGATATTGTAACTCATAGCAAATTTATAACTTAAGGTCGTCGCCAAGCACACAACGTCAATTCCAAGTCGACTGAACAGAACTTTGCCCTCCACTCGCCAGAACCCTGGCCCTCCCACTCCCAAAAGCAAAAATATCTCCACAGTATAAACATTTTTGTCAAAATTTAGTCAAGATCTTTATTTTTGACTCTCAAAACTCAATCAATGGATAAAATGACTCTTTTTGACGAAAAATGACCAAATTGTACTTTATTTCGCAAAATGTACTTTATTTTAAAATTTGTTTTAGAAGGTAAACAATTTGGTCATTTTTCGTCAAAAAGTGTCATTTTATCCAGTGCTTATTGAGAGTCAATAATAAAGATCTTGACTGAATTTTGACAAAAATGTTTATACTGTGGAGATATTTTTACTTTTTGGGAGTGGGAGGGCCAGGGTTCTGGCGAGTGGGAGGCAAAGGTTCCGTTGTGCCTTCAAGTCACTGGAACTACAAGCATAAGGACAAGATGTGGCCACCAAAAAAAATTAGCGCAAGCAGCCTGGATGTTTCTGTTGAGCCGACAGACAGGTTTTAATTGAGATAATTTCATCTACAACTATTTAGCTTTTAGGCACAAGAAAATACATGCCCCTCTATCTGCCGTTCTGTCGATTCCATCTATGCCAATAAAAATTATCCTCCATCCTCTTATGCGTCGTCTGTTCCATGTAATGTCACCAAATTTCGAGGTAACCAGGTTAACAATACTCATATCTATTTACTCATTTTCTGTCTATTTCAGATACCCAGCAGTTTTTTCGTCGCTCAGATTCATACTGCAGAACCAATTTAATCTCATGCAAGCTAAGATAAAGAATGAGCTCAATCGGCTTTTGCATAGATTTTCTCTAACATGTGACGTTTGGACGGATAGTGGTCTGAACAATGCTTATCGTAGTTAGTTTTCATTATCCTAGAAATCGAATTCCGTGTTTCTCTTGATAGGTGTTACTCTCCATTGCACGGACTCTATAGCAGAACTCCGTCGCATATGTCTTGGACTTCAGCAATTGAAGGGATCACATACGGGCAGCTTGATTCGACGAGAGACTGAGAAGATTCTAAGCATATATTGGCTCTCTAATGCCAATGCATTCAAAGTGGTCACTGATGGAGGGAGCAACATGATAAAAGGTTTCATGAAATCCGTCCAAGTAAATTTCCAAACTAAGGGGAGTAAACAATATTGGTTTTTAGTTGACGTCGATCCAGAGAATTCCGACGATGAAAAAGAAGAGGAGAAAATATTCGAAGACGAATGTACGACGAACCGGTGAGTTGCAGAAGATAACGATCTTAAATTGACAATCAAGATGAGCAAGAAGAAGTTGATATATGGCTACAGTAATTTTTTTCATGTTCATTGCTTTGCTATTGTTTTCAATCTTCCAGGTCTGCCTTTCCTTTTTCGAGTTAACTGTTTCGCACATGCTCTACAGTTGATCATTCAGCAGGTTTTTAAAGATTTTCTCGTTTCGAGTTATGGATACGTGATAATGCGGCCATAATCAACGGCATAATCAACAAGTTCAAGAAATCACCGGCTGCAAAGCAGGTAAATAAACTTTTTTTTTCGGCTAAATCTTGCATTGCCTTTCTTCAGGAGCTTTACGAAACCTGCGAAAAAAAACTCAAACTGCCGCGTAAAACACGCTGGGCGTCTCAAATTGCCGTGCTTGGCCAGTATTTGAAAATGAAAGAACATGTTGCTGCAATTGCTCAAACCAAGAATTGGGAATTTCCAACGCAATCGGACAATGTGGTTCGTAATCTAACCTGCGTATTTATTGTTTATTGTAGAGTTTAGTTCTTCGGGAGATTTATCTTCTCACGAAAATCTTAGCGGACGTGCTTCTTCGTGTTCAAGCAGAGAAGAGTGTGACAGTGTCAAAGGTATATGGCTGCGTGAAAGCACTGTACCGTTCGCTAGAAAAACTAAGGGTAAATTATGAGTTCGTTTTCTGCTACTAATTAACTTGTTTCACCAGGCAAACATGAAACCCGGAACTGCACTACAATAAGCCCGAGTTTTTTTTCTCAATGCTACGTTGGATCAATTACTAGGGGAGTTAGCTTCAGAGAATACTAATGCAAGAAAACAGAAAGAAATTGTCCAAGCCAGTGCTGCTTCGAGAATTCGAGAAACCATGAATTGTGTGCTGAGTGCCTCTTCACCAGGGATGGATGCGTTGAAGTATGGGGCAAAAATGATCAATACAGTCATATTAATTTTTGGTTATGGCGCCAGATCATTGCCGGATGCCAAGCAAATTGCTGTGTTAGCGCTCTAAGTTTTGTCTATTCCAGCAACCAGTGCTCCGATCGAACGTGTGTTTTCGCAAGCTGGTCTGGCAACTACTCGACATTGAAATAGAACATCATTTGAATCTTTAAATCACCAATTGGTAGTATATTGTAATATGTACTTGGAAAATGTTTAGTTTTAAGTTAATGAATATTATCTTGGTTGGAGTAATTAATATTTGTTGCTGAGTTTTCTCATGAAATGTGTCTGTTGTTTAATTGAGTTCATTTAGCCTTGAGCTTGACCTTGACTTTGAGGCTGAACTTGACCTTGAGCTTGACCTTGAGTTTCGAAAACACTGCCACTGTGACCCTAAATTTAATTTAATTAAGTTCCAGATTTAAATAAACAAATTCAAATAGGGATTTATCTCGTCCAGATTTATCGAAATAGGCAGTCTAGTTTCAATATTAGCATTCTTTTCTGGATCCAATTTTGGTTTAGCTGCTCTATATTGATGGCTGCCAAAAAGGTTGGTGTTAAAGCTTTAAATTCAGTGCGCTCTCGGTTGAACTTATTCCCGACAATAAGCCGCTCCTTTCCAGTTCACTTATTCAGGGTTTACTGATAGCTATTTCTCAATTAAAGGGTTCTGAGTTTGCCAATGCAATGGCGAACCTTCCAGTTGTATTAAAATCCCTTTATATCCAGTCGAATACAGTCATAGAGCTTGCAGTCAGTGTGATTGATGACTCGTCTAGTCCAGATATTATTCCAGACCGTGAGGCCGATTTGGTGCTGGCATCGGACACATTTTCAGATACCAACGAATGGGATGAAGGTCATCCTGCCTCACTTGATGGATCAAGTGTGTCAACCGCTACACGCCGAATTTCCCTCCGTATGGTTTCGATCTCCTCCTCCAGCTTTCGATCCCAATTGCAATACGAAAGCATGTCTCCAGCTGGTGGTCTAGTGGTGCCTGCCATGGGTGAATAAGAAACAGTCTCGTCCAGTCTTCAGCCTTTGGTCTCATCCTCAGAAGTCAAGTTCGGCGGCTCTCCAGCTGTGCCTGCTGCCACTGTGGCGAAAGAGAAATCCAAAGGATCTCCAGTTTCTCTAATATCAAGTTCTCATATTATGTGTCCAGATTTGTTCCCCATTCCTATGTTACCATGGTGCAATAATTAAAGACCAGTTGAAACTTCCGCTGTAATGTTTACTTATATAATAGTATTCTACCCCGTTTTGGTAACTGGAGCTGGGCAAAAAAGCCTTTAAATCAGGGATGGGTATCGTTTGTGCTTTTTTGGGGACCCCAAATCTTTTTTTTCGAAAGTACTTTTTAATAAGATTTGGACTTTTTTCGCCTCCCGTAATTTTTGTACTTTTTTTTTAATTTGCGCCAAAACAAGAAAAATTTTGCCTGAGGCGCAGTTTTCGTTATATTTTCAGTTATTTTTTATTTTTGAAGTCTTTATTCGATGTAATTTTAAAAAGGGGGGGGGGGTAGGCGTTGGATTTTTTGACCATTGTTGTTTTTTTTTCAAGCGAATTTTCTTATTGATAATGGCATAACTGTTATTACATTTCTTGGCTAACTTTTTACGCAGAATTAGAAAATGCTATCAGAATCAAAATATTTCTTTGAAAATTTCATAAATTACAAAAAATTGACCAAAACATTCCCACCGTAGTTCCCTCACGTACCCTTTCTCTTTTCGAAATTATTTTCTTGATATTGTGTTTTTGGTTACTTTTTTTTTCGGACAGCTCGTAGGCACCTCATTGGTGAGACGGTATCTAAAACAGTGATCTTCATTTGATTGGTATGTTGTCTAATTATCTAAAAAACTAAAACCAAAACAAAAAGGCTTAGCACAAGAATCTCAAAGAAGTACATTACGGAAATACGGTATGAATGTTTTGGTCAATTTTTATGCGTTTCAAGAAATTTTTCAATAAATATAATGATTCTGATAACAATTTCGGATTCGGCGTAAAAAGTTAGCCAAGAAATGTATTAATAGATGAGCCATTTTCAATAAAAAATGCGATTAAAAAAGATAGCAACAATTGTCAAAAGTTGGGGTCGGCAGTTGGAATGGTCGGCCGTTGACCTATGTTCGAAGCTTTTAAAATTTGACGGGAGATTTACATATTTTGACGGGAGATTTACATATTTTTGACGGGAGATTTGCATATTTCTAATTGCCGCCCGGGGCGGCAATTAGAAGCATGCAATTTTTTCAAACTTTAAGTTGTTCAAAACTCATGTTTTTATTTACTGTTTGAGCTGTGTAAAAAGTGCCTGTTAGATTTTTGAAATCCCTCGCAGCACTTTAGTAGTATAGAAAGGCCATTTCTAGGACACCATTACACCCATATCTTAACCAAAAACCCTTCGTTTTTAAGGCCTTTTTGAAATACAAAGCAGTGAATTTGCAAATTTAGGGGCAAAATATTCGAAATTATACCGAATTTCGACACCACCTATTTCAAAATTTCACAAGACACAAATTCACCCTGATTTCTAATATAAAATTCGACTGTTTTCTGAGCCTTTTTTCAATAAAAAGTGGCGATTCAGAAAAATTGTCAAAAAAAAATTCAAAATTACACCAAATTTAAAGCAGAATTTTTGAAAATAGTTGGGACAATAATCCACCCATTTTAAATTTTAACAATTTTTCAATTTTTAGCTTCTATTCGCACAACTTTCGCTAAAAACGTGTCATTCGATATCGTAAGTTTTCAAATAAAATGACTCGAATTTCGACATTTTTCGACATTCAAGTTAAAAATTTTATATTTTATAAAGTTTTCCGGACACAAGGCAAAAAACAGTCGAAATTCGTATACTGAAATTTGCATGTTTGTCATCGAAAAAAAAAAGAATGAAATTATATGGTCTCGACACGATTTTGAGTCAAAAAACCAAAAATCGACTTCGGTATCATTCTTCTCGGATTTTCGTTAGAAATATTATCAATATTATTGAAATACAACATTTGTACTCATTTTTTTAAATTTTTTAATTTTTAATACTTTTATGGTTATAAGCTAAAGTGTTTATATTATTCTTTAAAATAAATCGCTTAAATTCTGTTTTATTTTCATCGCTCAGAACGACTTTATTTTGCCGCATCGTATATAAATATTGGTGTCGATTTTCATCAGTCGACTTTCGAATCAAAAATTGTTCTTTTCGGAATGTTTTAAGATATATTTTCTAAAATACACTGTTTATAATCGTCAACGGTTAGCGTTTTTACCACGCTTTTTTTCACACCTTTATATTTTTTTTCTTCACCATTTTCGACTCGGAAAGCGTACTGTTTTGGTTTCAATGCGACTATTTCGGTCATTATTTTTGCGTTAAGTTCATCTCTGAATTTGCCGATAACTTTTTTGTTCGAAATGTCGTACAACGGATGATTTTCAGGATAATCGCTGAAATCGAACCAATCTTTGATTTCGGCAATATCCTGGTAAAAATTATCCGTTTTTAGTTCACAAATCAAAGTATCAGTATCTTGATGGCATAAAGTGATATTTTCGTTATATTTCGGTAACATAGCGTCATAATGAAACTCGCAAATCAAAAATTTACTCAAATCGAGTATACTAAATCCAACATAAATCAGTTTGTCGAATTCTAAATTAGTTTTATTCATTTCAATACTTGATAAATTTTCGTTTATTATGATGCTATGTTTAAAATGTACTTTTTAAACTAATTTTAACGCCCGATTCTCACTGGTAAATAGTTCGATATCGACCCGAAGTTTTGCCAAAAACGCTATTGTTCATCAGTTTGAAAAAATCTTTTTCAAAGTCATTTCTAGCATTGTTTTGTGTTTTTATGTTTCGACCTGTTTTTCTGTCGATTTTTCGTTTTTGATTCGAAAATTTTTGAGAATATGCACCACTTCATTTTTTTCATTTTTTATTTCATTTTGTATGTCTTTATTAGACGCAATTATCGGTTTGAAAGATTCCTTTTGTCGAAATTCGACATTTTTTTGAACTTGTTGATTCTTATCGAATTTTCGCTAAGTTCATTTCTAAGTTTCAAATTCTCTTCGACAATCTTTTCTAGATTTTTATCATCATAAATTTCATAAAATTCGGTTTGGCTGTTTTTCGACATTTTAAATTAAAAGCTCAAAAAAATATGGTTGAAGAATATTTAAAAATTTTTTGACTTAGAAATAATGACTCGTTTGCTTATTTTTATGATTTTTCTACATTCAGTCGATTTGTCGACTTATCTGATGTTTTGCGACGAAAATAGACAAAACAGTTTTTAAATTTCCGGAATTGAATAAATGTAAATTAGTTCGAATAACACTATCGAAAAGCGAACTTACGAACTATTTAGACCCAATGATATGCAATATAAATCGAAGGGTTAATTATGCAAAAAACTAGTGTCCTAGATTAGTTTACATACTGATTTGTCCGGATATGAGCAATTTACTAAAAAGAACTAAATTCGGAAAGAATTAGCGAAAAGGAGTGTCGAGAAATGATTGAAAGTAAAAAGTGTGAATTTGGCTCCTTATCAAAACTCGACAATATTTAGCGAACAAATAATCGAGTAATTGACAAATATCCTAATAGATTTACTAGTTTGCTCAGTTTGATAGAAACCAGTGTTTTTCACACCATGGGTCTGCTTAACCGAAAAACGTACTATCTGATATGCATAATTGCAACTATCAGAGAGGCGTTTGCGAAATCAAACTTAATGAAATCATGATTTGGGATGTTAATAATGAGTATAAATGCCAATATATTTCGATCGGAATCTTTGATGGTTTTTATTCCGAATTAACTTGGGTAAATCATAATGAGCAGATAGCTCTAAATTTTCATCCCAAATATAACAGTACTAATAGCTGTAACGATCGTATAATTGTCAGCGAAGAAGATTATGGAGCGCGATTAATTACTGCAAAAAATAAGGGATCGATTGATCAAATTGAAGAAATTAGTAAACTTAATTACTTAGAAAACCATATTCAAAAAAATTCGCACCCAGTAACTCAAACTTTTTGCAATATGTTAAATAATCAAAACGAATTGATCGAAATTTTGTTAAAAACCAGTCCGACAAAATTCGTACGAAAAATACTGAATTATACATATATTGATGTTCAATTGATCGACAATACATTGCTAGAAGTTCGATTTTGTAAAAATTTAGATTCGAATTTGATCGAGTTCACCGATTAAAAGGACATGTATGGCTCCATTCCGGTCAAAATAACAGGTTTTGGTAAAAAAATCTTTTATTTTGACAAACAAAATCTATTTTTGTTTATCCTCGGGAATAGCTGAGAGAGACGAGAGCACACGACTTCTTAATAGCTTCATTCGGACACAAACTGATCCTGAACATAGACGTTTAGACCTTATATACTATCACAATAACATATCACTGCAAGACAACTGGTGATACAAATCACACTATACAACAAAAATGATGTCATTTATGATAGAATTGAATTCAAAAATGACCAAAATAATTTGATTAACAACGTAAAGTCATTCGATATGAAAAGAACGTAAGATTTGAAATTTTTAGAAGATAAATTGATATTTCGTCATCATTCTGAGCATACCTGCACGGGCGCCGGCGCCAGGCAAAATTTCACCATTTTCACACTATACAACAATATACCCCCCTCCTCAAAACAGCTACTGTAATATAACCCCCGCCGACTAATAATTTTTAGGCTTAGGCTTTGGGCCCTCGGCATTACGCTCAGGGCCCTTAGACATAATTCCCGAGAAGTACTCTTGATCAAAAAATGGATATCGTATAACCTCTATTAATCCCCCACCCCGAGGGGGTTGAACAATAATCTCCCACCCTCTAATAATCCCCCATCCGTTTACGATTTTGAGGCGGCTGCGCCACTTTTTCTTTAACATTTTAAGTTAATTTTTGTGTTGAAAGTTAATAACTGTGACCTTGATTTCATAACATCCAGGTTTTATTTCAGATGATTTCGAACAGTTTATTTTATTGATATTTTTGATAAAAAATCTTATTTTCGTTATCAGATTAGCAGCCTTCTTTTTCATCGTCCTTCTCATCTCGACCTAGTGCTTTTGCTCTGATCTTGCAAAAAATTTCCACGCCCTTCTATCAGCCCACTTGGTTAAGCATGCTATTTTTGTCTCTTTTTATCCATCGACGGATGTGCTGAGGACAGAAACTGAATAACTGCGTTGAAATGTAAAGAAAAATATTAAAATTAAGCTTTAAGCGATTTTACCATCACTTCCTTCCAGGCTCGATCCACCATTCCAAGACGACCTCAGGTGCTGGCGCTTTTGGGTTGCCGTGAACTGCAGCCGTAAATTCGACAACGGAAATGAACACTAGGTGATGTACCAAAATGGTACAAACAAAAGGAACCACTTAATCTCCTGTGTTCTTAGCATTTGCACCACTAGGTTTATGACATCTGGATGAAAGAAAAATATGTCATCATTATTAG